>JNEY01001301.1:7792-20242 GCA_020875895.1 Aphelenchus avenae
CTTCCTCGGACGGATGATGCCTTTCTGATTACGGCGGGACGAAAATATTTGGACCCCCACGAAAGTGGGGGTCCCCTTTGGTTCGCTCGTATTATTATTATTACCTATTTCTACAGAACTGTGTCATGCTTCTGTGTTTCAGGAAGAACTAACCGAATTGTATGTAGGTCGTATTTGCTTCATAACGCCGAATAGCGTCCAAAGGCAGTTGGGTTGTGAAACAGCTACCGTAGTTGTAGGTTCTTCCGGTTTCGTCGTCAAAGTCCCATTCTCGTTGCATGACTATGGTATCATGGAAGATGGTCATTTTATCCACGAGTTCCCGGCGAAATCGGTAAATGTTCGCCTCAATAACGCGCCGAAGCGACGGACAAACAGCAGCGCATTTTTCGTAGTAGGTGAAGCTGATAGCAGCCGGGATATTTTTTTGAAATGGCCCCAGGAACAGGTCCAAGATGATGTCATCAGCGCAGTTCTCGTGTGGTTGAATACATTTCTAAGATCAAAGGCTTGACATTATGCACTATATTGCTCTTTCTACGGGCACCAAAACATTCTAATTAAGTGGAAAAGTTTCTCCGCAAATAGAGGTTTGCTGAAGTTTATTAATACCATATTTCCTCTAATTTATTCCACGGGGTGACAAATTTTCGATCGACCAATTTCGGAATATTTCAAATCTTTAAATACCCTTAACTTTTTTCTTTTGCACTCGTATGGCTCGCTCTCTATCTAGAAATGCTAGCTTTGTCGTTATTTACTCAAATATGGTCTTAGATTGGAAGTACGCGCGCCCCGTGTTAGCGAATTTTGGGCTAGGGGGAATAATTAAAGGCGGAGAACAATTAGAGGTGGGGGGGGGGTCTATTTGAGAAAACATGGCATATAAGAACAGCGAGGGGAATAAGGTCGAAAGCAATTACATATGGGTGCCTCACAACTGCTTAACTGTGTTCCCGAAAAGAGGTGCAAGTTTCCTCCTCTGTTCGGACATTTTAAAATGCTTTGCATTACGTTATTCTCTCCCCCCCCCTAGGCGACGTCAGTGCGAACTAGACCGCATGCACCTCGCTTCGTGTTCGCGTAAGATAAATTTGTCATCCTTGCAGACATTATTTTTTTCGCACTAGCCGGCTTAACTTCATTTACGCTTGTTATCAGTTCTTATGGTACGATTTTTTCAGATTTACGGTGACGATTTCAAGCAGTTCCTGAACAAATTACGAGTTGCGTTTGGCCGGGACCATGGGCCCTAATTACGGCAAGCAGTGAGGCGGCCGCTGTTGCGGCTTTACGACACGGGCGAGTACGATGATGCCTGGAATGTATGAGTTTCTGATCTGGGCATGCACACGCCAGGTCTTGTGGCAGTCGAGCACATGTCCCTAGTTCAGGATTAGCTTGACTCATTGTAAGGCAACGTGTTTCTTACGTATATGGTTTGCAGCCAGTCATTGTTGCTAGACGATGCCGCAAAGCGCCAGTGCATTTTGGTTGTCATATCGGACCAGTATGTGCGCAGATCATGAGCTACGTACAGTGGATCCCTTGGAGTATCTTTTCTTCCATAGCGCCCGAGCTCCGAAGACGCTTGGGCAATGCGGTAGTTCAGCCGACCGGCAACAGTCGAAAAAATCATCCCGACAATTTCCAGCATCATAGTGTAGAGCCACTTGATTGGTGCGTCAACAAATATGCCGCGTTTAAAGCTTGGCTTTAAATTGATCGAAGCTTGACCAAGAGTTTCCAAAGTTCTCCACAGTGGGACGTTCGCCATCAAGGTCTCCATAAAATGTGGCGCATCCTTCAGCATGTACTCTATGTCATGTATGCCATAGGCCGTTCGTTGAGCGAGGAGCAATGAACCCCTAAATCGACAGGAACGTCCGTCTCTTGGGATCATCATAATGAAGCGGACTTGACAGATACAATGTCCCGGAACATTCGAACGAAGGAGTGAATGGAATAAATGCGATCGGCGTCCAATAAAGGTTCACAGGTAACAAGTGGATGTGTCGGCAACGCTCTTGCATCGACAGGAAGTCGAAGAAATTCGTTTCTTCCATCGTTTACGCCTGTTGATGCGGTTCGAACACTGAAGCTTTCCTTTTTGACTGAGTGGCATCATCATCTTACCGCTTTGTGGCGTTAAACGCAATTAGGGTGCCAAACTTTCCGCTTTGAAGCGCCTTCTCCATTTCTTCTACCTAAAGCCGTCTCCACTTCCTTAACTGCATCTAGCCAGCGCACCTCGTGAGAAGTCGCCTTCAGTTGGTTTCTTTTACCGGTAACTTTGCACCGATAATTATAAACATTGCGTCGTGTTTGCTCGCGTCGACGGGTCCTGCGTTGTTCCAGATCTTGCAAATACGTTCTAGACATTACAGATAGGCCTGAGCTAAACAAAAAGGAAAAGTCAGCGGAACTTTACCGATCCGTCAACGGTCGTGGCGTTTCATGTCGGTGTGGCGAAAAAAAAGAGGCATAGCCAGCTCCAGCGGATAGTGCTTGGCTTCTCGAAGCGATTTCCACAAGCAGCTCTTCCTTCTAGGACAAAGCACTTAGCTATTCAAGCTAAGTCTCGTAAAGGACAGGAGCGCATGCGTTTGGCATCGATGCATACATGCATGCGTCGATCGTAAACATCTACTCATCGTAGAAGATCATCCTTGCCGTGCATTGCATAAGCAAAGATATCGTAGCATACTGTTAGGGCTTGTTCCATATGTAGCCATCCTTAGAGCAAGTATGCAACCTATATGCAACTTAGACATATATCTTAAAATATACCTTCTCATTTAGAATATCTTTAAATATACCTTCTCATTTAGATGACTCAGCGCATTGTTTAGTGCACGCGGAATGGAAGGATTTTGTGTTCTTTGCTGCTCATCTTGCGCTGTCGGGTCAACTATATTGTGCACCGTCATCAGATGGCGTTTGTTGTTCGACGCAGCATGACCCTTCAGCTGTAAGCCGCATTCTTTGCATCGAGAAAATCTGCTGCCGTCTGCGTCCGATACGCGTTCGAAATAGTCCCATACAGCACTGTTCCATCTATCTGCAGACATCTTATCTTCAGATCACATGCACCGTCAGTTGCTATGCTCTGAACAACATGTTAATGCCGCCATTCAAAAGATGCATTTTGCCTGACTACGCAACAGAACTCGACATTCCAATTTCGGCGCCACAGTATCGCGAGAGTCAGTTCCGCTGACAGCAGTCTAGTTTTCCCTCTACGTAAACTAGCGTTTACTGCAGGGGAACATATTCAAGCGCTATAGTAAGCAAGACTCTAGCTTCCTCTGTGTTAAATTTGCAAAACATGGGCAAGAGCCATGCTTTTTAATAGCTGAATTATGTTCCCCCGTTCCGGTTCCTGGGTTCGGTGAAAGGCCCAAGGATGGACGATAGAAGTTCCCGGTATAAGTGGGACAATTCCTTTGGATGCATTATGGGGGAAGTGATTTTTACATACGGAGCCTAAACACAAAAAGCAGGATTCACACCCCATTTGGCTTAAAAACCCGTAAACAGCACTTTCTATCTCCCATAACATTACCTAAATAAATCCTTTCCCGGCATAACGACATACCCTTATAGGGCAGGACTACCCGGCTGCTCGCCCTTCGATTGCACCGATTCAGATACAATATCAAGATTTAAAATTACCTTTAATCCCCCTTCCTAAAGCCTCAAAGGCCGCCAACGAACATAGCGATATACGACGAGAACGGAAAAGGCCACATTTGGCTTGTGAAGCACGAGCAAAGCAATATACCCACCACTGATAAGGATACAGCGCTCATGATCGACTCACATGAGGAGTTGTTTACGAGAATGCAAAATACCTGAAATCGCGGCTGTCGTGTGCAATTATTGCTGATTTTTTAAGGGGGGGAAGTTATTCCAGGAAATAAATATGTGGCGGTTATAGACATCGACGTTTGTAAGAACAATCATTCGGCCAGCATCAAGTTTTAGTCCTTGCGAAAGTATCTTTGTTACGAATCCTTGGAGATTCATTCTTGGTGCACAACTAACGATAAGATATTTTGAACACAACATTGTCCTAATCGTCTTTGTGGCAAAATGTCACCCTAAAATGCTTTTGGAACTGTTTTTGGGATGCGGCAGCGATCGAGCGAAGCAAGGTACGGCTAACGCTATGGGAAAAAAGTTTCTCGAAATTCCACGGGCTTCTTACTGGTTGTACAGCTAACATCGTAAGTATCCATGTATGATGCAATAAAGCTTGAGCCAAGTGATCTTTTGAGGCATGCTTGGGCATTCTAGATGACGTGTGAAAACACGGTTTTGCTGGTTGGGTTCTTGTTTTCAGGGCGGGTATGAGTCAAAATGGAGCTTGTATTGACGATTTTCTGTAGCGATCGCTTTCGCTTAAGCCTTGTTCAACTTTCGAGCATGAAATTCTATTGTTTTGGAGCGTGGAACCCTTTAAGGCCCCCCTGAAAGAGGGGGGGGGGGCTGAGTCAAAATAATTATGAACTCGCTTTATAACTTTCGAAACTCTCTCGAATTACTCCAAGCTTAAGGACCGAACTTCATGAACGAAAGAACGTACTTACACCGACCGACGGACGTGTGTAAGTACGTAAGGATCATGCGCCACATGACGATTTCCGAAAGTCAGGATGTAGCTGCGACATTGGTGCCTACCGTGGCACTTTTCTTGGTCGGAATTCTTGTGACAAGCGATTTTGCTATTTGTTGGCAGCTGCACTTTTGTATGATGTGTTGTTCCTTAAGTTCTATTTAATCATTAAAATTTAAATGACGGAATAAAGTTCAACGGAAATTCACTGAGATTTACTCGTGTGCTTTAGCTGGAAATCCGAGAAAGAAAGTCTTCTCAGGGGACGTCAACGCCTGGAAGGAGAGAGCTCACAAAGAGCATCANGCTATTTGTTGGCAGCTGCACTTTTGTATGATGTGTTGTTCCTTAAGTTCTATTTAATCATTAAAATTTAAATGACGGAATAAAGTTCAACGGAAATTCACTGAGATTTACTCGTGTGCTTTAGCTGGAAATCCGAGAAAGAAAGTCTTCTCAGGGGACGTCAACGCCTGGAAGGAGAGAGCTCACAAAGAGCATCAGAAGTTTCTCGACTACCTGAGCAACCCGCACAAGCTGAGGGACGCGAAGAAGGCCTTGGAGGTTAAGAGGGCAGAGTTGGGTACTGAGCTGGCGGCGCTTAACGGAGACTGACGCGGATTGCTCACTTATCCACATCAACTTTACTTCCGTTGTGTTTGACTTTGTTTGTTAATTCCCAAATACTTTTTTATTGTTTTGTACCATTATTTGAACGAAATTCAACTGGATCTTACTAAGCCCTAGATTGAGAACAGAGTCTGTATAAGGCCACACATGCTCTACACTGTTCCAATTTGGTCATAAGGCCCTCGGGACAAGATAATTGTTTTACTTTGTTGCAAGAATGGATGTAGCGGGCACAAGTTAAAAGAAAATTAACGCCAGTAGAACGTATCACGCATATATTTGCTCTTTTTTCCTGTGGGTCTGGTGCTCCTCACCAACTTTTTCTATCTAAGCACTACGCGTGTCGGCCATGCCTAATCATCGTATGCGAGCCCACTAGATCTTACAGGCTTTTCCGAGCCTTTGATGTCATGTTTAGCATACTAAGTTGGCTGCCTCTATGCCTGGGCCGAAGTGCGCCTATGCCTGCTGCTGGCATCAGCTTTGGTTTCCTTGCGATATTCGGTCCCTTAAGAGGTTTAGGAAACGCCTGTGGTGGGACGTGCGGAGAGAGAAAAATAAAAAACGCCGTTACCAATGCTATTTCAGTAACGGTCCTTTCAAAAACTTCACGGTGAACTGATATCGAGCTCCGCCTTGACTTTTTGGTTGCTGACCTATCTCGGTAGTTTGAAACACTCGAAGAATGTTGAAGACGAAATCTCTCAGGAGATCAGGAGACTGCTCTTGACGAGGGTGGCCCTTAGAGTAACCGGTATTAAGTCGGATCCTTTGGGCTGCAGGTGCATTACCGTTCATGACGAAGCCTGGAAGTCTCGCACGATTGTGATAGGCTGTGGATCACCACCAACCATGCTCAAACGGGTCCGGACCAGCGGGTCCGGGTCCGGGTAACGGGTCTTATACGGATTCATGTGGCGGGTACCGGTCCGGGTCCGCCGGACCCGGACCCGGGACCCGCTGCTGCAAAATTTTGCATTTCAGTTTCACATTTTGCCCAAAATATTGAGGTTTTTGTCTCAAAATCGCCCAAATAATCATCAAAATGCGGTCAAGTGTTGCTTTATGTACTTCGTTTTTTAGTATACTTCGATACCCTTAACTAACTTTTATTAAATGACCTACGAGCCGGCCCGCCTACGGTTCAAAATAGATTTCCATGGAAGCCGGGTCCGGGTCCCGGACCCGGCGGACCCGGACCCGCCCGGGTCCGGGTCCGGGCACGGGTCCGGGTCCACTTGTTGAGACCCGTGAGCATGGTTGATCACCACGGAAATTTTTGAGATGTTTGCGTTGTCCGTCAAGCCGACCTTAGTAGTCCAGGGCCTTGATTCTCATCAGACTGCAACCCTGTACGCTTTTTTATCTTTGAATACGCGGCCGGACAGAGCTGCACATCCACATTCCTGACCTTTTTGGGTTGGGTAAGTTGTACTATTTCGTGTCTTTTTTTCGCTGGTCGTTGGTCCAAACAAAAGCGCAAACGCCTGCACTAAAACCAACAGAGCGTACCTCTACGAATAATTAGTCACACGCGCAGAAAAGAAGGTGTTTGGCATCGGCGAAACGGTGCTGGCTGCACTGGTGGCTGGACCGAAGTTGGCCGTTAGCGGCTGCGCGGGCAGCAACACCTCAAGGCAATAGCGGACCTTTCTTAACAGCATTCCGACACTTTTTCGATACTCGCCAAGGAATAGCAGCGCTGACAGGGCATCGACTGACGGCTTCAGCGCGAAGATGACGTCGACTAGTTTATACATGCCGACATTCAGATCGAGCCAGAACCTAGAGTAATGACAATTGTTTTTCTGTGTAGGCAGTGCTTAGGACGATCCATAAATAATGCCCTTCCCCGCCCCTTTCGTTGTATTTAGGGCTTGCACCTGAATTTGTTTTTCTGGACTCTGAATTCCATCTTTTCGTTTTTGTTTCAAAACCGATTTTCAACTAGCTTTTCCTGTATTAATCAAAACCTGGGTTAAACTACTAAAAGGTGACTCAAATTTCGTGTTTTTTTTATACAAATTTTCAACGAGTTCTTGAAAAATACCCAAGCCAAGTACTGACTGCCGTCGGCTGTGGCGGACTCTTTTAGGCGCAGTTCAGAAGTCTCGGACGTCCGCCGCTTTGAGCTTTATAGACCAGCTCAGAGCCTGCACGTGTGCTGTTGCAACCATTTTGTTCCTGTATAGACTAGCCGGATCGCGCCTTGCTGCAAAAAAAGAATTTGCAAAAGATGATTTGATCCTTACGTTTAATAGCAAAGCAAACTCCGCCTCCAGTGTCTCCAGGACTCTTGTACCAGTGGATTTGTAGATCAAAGCTTTTGCCGACACAACTGCCAATGCTGAGAAATTCTGCAAACTCACCCTTCACTCCGAGCATTGTGCGCGATTACGACGTTGGTTAGCTGCCGAATTGCATATGGAAGCTGCATTAGAGAAGGGGCCACGGAAAACATGATGAGATGATGCAGATTCCTTCGGGCATTCCGACGTGCTGCGATTTCTGCGCCATAAGCTGACAACTGAGCGGTCTTTGCGTGCAGGGTACACATAGCAGCCACCGTCAACGAGATATCGGTCGAATACAACATGAAATACAGCGCCGTGTACTGATCGGTTCGGCCAAACGAATTGAGAACCGCGGCAAAACCAAGTCGTTTCGCATTGCCGAAATCCATGAACACGACGCTCGTGAGAACGAAGAGGACTGGCACGAGATCTAAGCAATGTCCGCGTGGGTCGTCTCCAATCTTCCTCGTTTCTCCCGTTATCCAGCCGTAAACCGGTATCATTCAACGTGCTTACCTGCAATAATCACCAACGTGGCAAAATATCGAGCCGCAGTGTTCCCAGCCAGAGCTCTTGGACGATAGCAGGCCAGTACTGACATCGCAGTCATCGGTATCATTGAGCAGGCGAAGATCGTAATCGTTACGGAACCAACGATAGGTCCCAAGGGGTAGAGCGTTCTCCAAGCTGTAACGAATCGGGGTCATCAGTGACGCTACGATGTGCTGCAGGGCTCGAGGAGGGATTGGGCGATGACCCGGACCGGGCCGGGACCCCAGCCCAGCCCTGATGCGCTGTACGGACTATGGATCGCGCCCGTACAGCATAAGACAGCCGTCCGCCGCCCGTACCATCAGTGCTGTTGCAGATCTTTAGTAAAGACGCACCTTCGGCTCCCAAACATGTGATCCACCATGCCTGGACAGTATCCGGGAAGGCGGACTGAACGGAACCGTACAAAGCGCTAATGGAATGCACCAGGTCGATCAGCATCATATTCACAACGAAAATTTTTGGCCCACGGTTGGCTTTCAGCGTCGTGTGGGTCGTCGATAGGAACATGATGAAGCACACCATCGCGATGCTAATGCAGCTTAGCAGCGTCAAGATATAGAAATGACGATTACATAGCGAAAATTATAGGCAACTTACAAGCTGAGTGAGGACAATGACCATCTTGAACGACCCAATGACCGTCCTAAATGGATTTGCACAGCAGGGCTCCCCGGGAATCGGCATGGAATGTCAGCCGTTTTGTTTTAAATCGATATGCTTGAACATCTCCCCGACTATCCAAACTGGGTAGGTAGGGTACGTGCAAAAATTATGCTCTTATGGATGTACCCCCTGATTTTTACATTCCCCATACAAAGCACCTCATCATGTGCAGGGCTCCTACTAACGTAGCCGACAATGCCATTCAATATTTTCGTGAAAAATACGTTCACTGCCCGCATAATGCTGTGCCACGAGGTGCACCGCGAACAAGGAACACCACAACACACCACATGCTCTTGCGCTGATGCGCGCTATTGTGCATAATGATGTGGACGCGAAGCTGCAAGTGTATGGCCACATTCGACGAAAGGTATCACGTTCGGTCATTGTGAGCATAAATCAACGCCTTTCATCGGTATTGCTTGTCACGTTTCATAGCGTGACACTCGTCGAGTAGACGCGCTGAACTAAAGCCACCTAGCGACACCGCAGGCGTCACGTCCACGTGGTCGCTTGTAGTAAACACCTGTGACTTCACCTCCCAGAACAAGGTTGCGCCTGCATTCAGGGTTCAGTTTCAGGCGATTTTCCTGTTCAGTTTTCAAGTTTCAGTTTTCAGGTTTTTAGCCAAAAATTCAGGTATTTCAGGTAGCCACTTTTAGCCCGCCTGGCGGCTAGGCGCCGCCAGATCGGATTTTCGCCTATTTAGTCAAATTTTTCACCAAAAACTGCTTGTTGTCGCCTGCGGCGAGCACCTGAGTAACATCCCCGAAATTGCACTCTATTGACAGCGCATGTCTTATAACGTGAAAGTTTTGGCCTTCGGAAAAAGTTCAGGTTTCAGTTTTCAGGCGATTTTCGGGTTCAGGTTTCAATTTTCAGGTACTAAAAAGGCAGTACAGGTTTGATGGTATGGCATACTCGATGCAAGTCCATAACCAGCGTTGGTATGCACTCGACGAAGCCATCTGAGGGTGACCAGGCAAAACAACATCCTCTTTCTAAATCTTAGTTCTGTACGCCTCCATGGAAACTTATGCAACAGTAAACAACACACAGGCCGCCGAAAGCAACCCCACAGTAAATAAATATACGCTGAAGAAAAAATGTAGAGCGTAATCCCCGCGGCGCAATAATCGCCAAAACGCTCATTATAGGCGACTTTGAACGTTGACCCATATTCCACTCTTACCGTATTGGTTCGATTAGAAGCCGACACCCAATATAAGCCGACCCCCTATAGAAGTCGACCAAAATTTACATTCAAAAAATAGAAGCCGAGGCTCTAATACAAGCCGAGGCTCCAATACAAGCCGGCTCCTAATAGAAGCCGGTGCTTTTCATATCGCGCCCGTGCCCTGCGCAATCGATTACGCAGCGCACTCATTGGCCTCCCGTGACCGCTCCTGATCTTTCGTGCCACATTTTTCCAGTGTAGTCGCGGATAAATACTTTCGATAAATTGACTATGTTAGCGCATTTGCAGAAATGAGCGCCGTGCCGTAAGAGTTACTCTCTCGAGGTGAAGCTGTCGGCCCTCTAAATAGCTAAGCGGAGCGAAAACGTGAAAGCCGCAAGCACTTTCAAGTGTCTCCCTTCATTCTCACGCTTACTCTGATTAAAGTTGGATCACTTTACCCGCCTACCTACCTACCTACCTACCTATGACCAGTCAAGTTGTGCGCAAATCATACCTTACTTCCAACTAAATAAAAATTTCTCGTATTACCAGTGCAGCAATTAAAATGAGCGCAAAGGAAAATTGGGACGCAATTGACCGGGTCTTCATCGAGGAGGTCGGTTGCCGATGGGGAACCAAGCTGGACTCTGGGCTTGACGTGCTCCAGTGGTTGGAAGTTGCGGACAGAATGACATGGTGTGAGTGAGCGGGAAAAAACAACAGAGGGATCCCGCTTGCTTTTTAGCGTAGGAGCTATGCTACGATCGATGGACGCAGCTATGGTCAAATGGGCGAGGAGGTCAATGACGTAATCGAAAGCGGTTTACCGTCCTCATGGCACCTTTTCACGCGCGCGCTCTTCCTCCCTTGCCGGGAGAAAGCACAAGTCCTTCAAGTCTACAAAGTGCGCGTCGGCTGGTTTACCCAAGCTTTCAGTTTTATTGAAATTGTACTTTTGACTTGTGATTTACTCGCTTAACGCCTAGGCTTTGTGCAGTCTCGAGTAATTTTGGGCCATGATACGCTTGAAAAATAGCATTGAGAAATAGAAGCCGAGGCTCTAATAGAAGCCGAGGCTCCAATACAAGCCGAGCAAATTTGACCATCGAAAAAAAGAAGCCGTCGGCTTCTATTCGAACCAATACGGTAAGCTGTCCGTTCGCGGGCATGGAAGTAACTCTTCACCCGGACTGACGAAACGTCGTCGTAACGTGCCGTACGTCACTCTTTGTTTGGATGGCTGGAAAAAACTCCTAAATGCTTCGAAGGCTGCGATCTAGTCGGTCGCTGCCAGTGAGGCTCAAAACGATATATGATGTTCTTCCAAAATTTTGCAAGCGCGCTTTTCGCCCTTTGATTCCTGGGAAAAAGCGATAATTTCGTGCGGCGATTTTCGGTTTTTATCATCCTCCCCAATACCGATTCCTCAGAATCTGGCGTGATGCACGAAACCGAGACCACATAATGACGTTGATTCGATGTTTGACACCGAAAGTATTGGGACATTGCATGCCCGACACGTGGGCTGCCGTAATCCGGGGCGCTAATCGCTGTGATAAGGAGCAAAACCCCTGCAAGGACATCCTCAAAACGCATCAAATTTCTTGAAAGGCAAGACTGCAGTGCAGTTTGCACCATTCTTGGGCCGAAAATGATAGACAGCGTACGATCCGCAACGCTTGTTCTCGCCGCCATGGCGCTCTCAGTGGGCCTTGCAAAGTGCCTGCCCGTACCCGGATGCCCGGACGGATGGATCACAAACGCAACGCTGATCCGTGGCGACGGGATGGTCAAGTGCATCAAGGTAAGCTGGGAGAAGCACCATCTTCAGCATCACCCGTGTACCTGCTCCCGCCAGGGCTAGGCATTTTTTTCCTGTACCGGGACCGGGACCTAGACCCCAGGACAAAATTATCGTAGGAGCCCGCCTCGTGGAGGGCCATCGAAAGATGAGAGTAAAGTAAAGTGCTTTTTCGACGTCAGGCACCATGACCGGCACCAGGACTTGTTCATCCCTGGGGCCCACATGTTTTGTACAAGGCTTCGGCACTGAACCCTCGTACCGCTGCGACCTTTCCATGCCTCCCATGTAGTTTCGTTCCATTTCGAGAATATTAATGTCGTTCCGTTTAATCCTGGACAAATGGGTCCGAACATGGCGGGTCTGGGTCCGGGTCCTATTTTCCGCAATAGTGGCGTGTTTGGGCCCGAGGTAGCCAGACCCGGACCCGGTGGGATCCGGTTGGCGCCGGACCAGTTTTTGCGTGCCATAGTCTCTTGATGTCCTATTGGAACCCGCCTCATCGACAAAGCTTAGGCCTTCCCGTATCCCGAGGTCAATGGCGGACTCGCTGAATGCAAACGCCAGAGCGGTAACGCTCTGTCCATCCACAGCGCCGCCGAGAACGACTTCATAACGCGTAAGGTGAATAACAGAATCACACGTCGTTTACGCAATGCTCTTCCAGAATACGCAATCGACGGTGCTTTTACGTTGCAAGAGAGCTCGG
>JNEY01001302.1:0-18662 GCA_020875895.1 Aphelenchus avenae
CCACGGGGGGCGGGGGGGGGGGGGGCGCCGAAAGTTATCATCACCGCAAAACTAAGTTCGCCTTGCAAACTTTTTTTTGAATTCCCTTAGGCAGCTCCAGCCGGATGCTCTACGATTGGCTAATTGCCCCTGGAAGGGGCGAAGCGAAATAAGCTCCATTCCTGACTTGATCAGGGATCGCCCGTACTAGCTGAAAAAGTGGTCATTTGCCACGACACAACCGTAAGGTGAGAACGCGTTTCCAATTTCCTCCCGTTATTTCGCGGGATTGCCCGTAAGGCGATACACTACAATGACTTGATCGGTCGTAGCGCCCGGGTGGTGGGCGTCCGAGGAATTAGTGCGTAATTTAAATTTTAATTAACCTTCCGTCGGCCCCGCTAAGTGTCTCCTTTAATTGAATAATCACTCATGTACAGCGGCGCTAATTAGGCACCATTTTACGCTCGCTTCCGAATCGAGTGCACAGTTTGAAAAAGGTTTTCATTTACTTCAACGCAACCATTAAGGTGCTGACGTTTTTTTTAAATTTGTTCTTATTTTCCCCGAACAAAATTTACTGTCGTTTAGTTAAAGGTATAACTGCACACTCCATGTTGGCGGTATGTTTCGATCGGTCAACGCGTCTATGAGCGCGCAACGCGCATAGCTTCCCACGGTTTTCTTAATCTGCGCGGCGGTTAATGCGCGGATGATTGGGCCGTAGCGCCCCTGCGACGGGCGCCAAAGAAATTTACCCTTAATTTAAAGTTTAACTAGCCATCCGTCTGCTCCACTTAATAACTCATTAAATGACTAATCGCTCACTCTCTGTACCGCGGTGCAAATTAGGCACCATTGTATGCTTGCTTCCGGATCAAGTTCACAGGTTGAAAAAGGTTTTCATTTACCGGAACGCAACCATTAAGGTGCTTACGTGTCTAGTTTTTTCTTATTCCCCTCGCAACATTTACTGCCGTCTAGCTAATGGTATAATCGCGCAATCATTTGTTCGCGGTATGTTTCGATCCGGCGCGGCAACTATGAACGCGCAACGGGACTAATTTCCCCGGTTTTATTAACCTGCGCTGCGGTTAATGCGAGGAAGTTTGACAAGGTCATGCCATCTTTCCGCGCAGAGTCCGGCGAAATGGTAGTTCGATTTTTTGCGGAAGATTTTCTCGAGCGTTCGCAGCGAGCCAGGAGTTGTGCGCCAAATACCATGTTCACTTCATTAAAATTTAAAAAATTTAAACTTTAGTAGGATTGCGCGTAAGGCGCTAGAATGCAGTTGCTTGATCGGCCATGGCGTCCCGGTGGTGGGTGCCCAAGGAATTTACCCTTAATTAAAATTTTAGTTAGCCCTCCGTAGGCTCCGCTTAGTATCTCCTTTAAATGAAAAATCGCTCCTGTATCGCGGCGCCAATTAGGCAGCACTGTATACTCGCTTCCGGATCGAGGGCACAAGTTGAAAAGATTTTCGTTTACCACAACGCAACCGTTAAGGTACTTCGTACCGCAGTCTAATTAGGCACCATTGTTTGCCCGCTTCCGGATCGCATGCACACACTGAAAAAGGTTTTCATTAACCATAACTCATAATCTAAGGTGCTGAAGTGTTTTTATTTGTTTACGTTTTTCATGCAACGTTTGCAACCCTCTGACCAAAGGTATAATCTCGCTTCCATCATGTTTGCGGTATGCCCCGATCCGGCTCGGCGACTGTAAGCCTGCGACGGACCTAGTTGCTCACGGTTCCATTAATCCTTGCGGCGATTAGTGCGCGGACAATTGACATGTTCACGCCACCACGGTATTTCACCCGTCCCGGTGCGGCGACAGTGAGCAGGCGATGGGCCTTGTTGCCCGCGGTTCCATTAATCCGCGCGACGATTAATGCGCGGGTGATTGGCATGCTCACGCCGTCGCGGTACTTTTTCCCTCCCGGCGCGGCGATTATGAGCTCGCAATGGTTCTAGCTTCCCCTAGCTTCTAATCGCTCCATTAATTGGTGTGCGGATTAATGCGTGGATGATTGACAACGTCGCGCCGTTTTTCCGCGCAGGGTCCGGAAATGCGGGATGACAAGTTCATGGGCTATGTGACGGCTGGTGTTAAAGAAATTTCTCGATCGGTCGCAGCGCCCCGGGAGGTCGGCGCAAAAAAAGCCCTAAGTACTCATAAGTGAAGTTTTAAAAAATATTTTAAATTTAAATTCCATGGTCGTTCGCAGCGCCCCGGGCGGTGGGCGCAAAAAGACCTAAGTGCTCATAAACGAAATTTTAAAAATATTTCAAATTTTAAATTCCTTGATCAGTCGCAGCGCCCCGGCCGGTGGGCGCGAAAAGCCCTGTACTCTCGACTAAAATCGTTTTCAAAAGATTTTTAAATTTTAATTTCCCCTCGGGCATCTTCACGCGGGTGCCTTCTGATCGGCTAATCGCCCCTGGAGGGGCGGGGCGAAACAAGCTCACTTCGGGACTCGATCCGGGATTTCGCGGATCAGGTTTTGATAAATTTTCAGTTTAAATCTCCTTAGGCTGTGCCAGTTGGGTGGCCCACTGATTGGCTGATCGCCCCTGGAGGGACGGGGCGAAACAAACTCGTTTGTGGCTTGAGCCTGGATTGTCCGAATTAGGTTTGACTGATTTAAAAAATTTAAATTCCCTGAGGCTGTGCCAGTTGGGTGGTACCCTGGTTGGCTGATCGCCCCCCGGAGGGGCGGGGGCGAAACAAGCTCATTATTTGGCTCATTCCGGGATCACCAGGATCAAGTTGACTGATTATCGATTTTCCCGCATTCTGGTACTCTGTTGACTACTCGGCTGCCGTACTGGAAGCCGTACTGGAAACATTAAAATCCGCACTGCAAGCCATATTATCGGCAAAAGTTGGCAAAAAAATCATCAAAAGGGTTACTATTTCTATCGATATTCCGAGAATGTACGTTAGTATACCTTGACAGTCTTATAAAAGAGGCAATCAATGGAGAAAATAATTCAAAATTAGTCCAAAGTTACGGTTAAGCAACGGTTTAAGCTTACGCTTAGGCTTATTTTAACCTTTGCTACCGACTTAGTACGGCTTTTTAGTACGGGCCGTACTGAGTACGGTACGGCTGTACGGTACGGGGGGTCCAGTACGGTACGGCTGTACGGTACGGCCGGGGTTTGCCGACCTTTACTCCTACGCATGATTGTAAACAGCAAGGCATGCTGCTTGGACTTTCCAGTATCCGGTAGCATGCGGTACTGCTTGGTACGCAAGAGTGAACGCAGGCATGTCCTTAGCTCGTAATGCGGCGTGCATTTCAAAAAAAGGTTAAGTTACCTAGCCCGCGTGTTGCAGTCCATTTAGATTCTTTTAAATTTTATCGTAACTCATAGTCTGAGAAGTGCGCAGCCACTGTGGGGCGACACCTTGCCATTTCGAAACTTTTGTCGGTCACACCAGCGTTTTAGGTTATGTGGTAAGCAGGCCGTAGCCCTTCAAGGCATTTCGGATCAACAGCCACATAGGTACGCAAATCTATGTTGTCTCTATACCGTATATGATGTACCTAGCGTCGGCGAAAGAGACACGCAGCCTTAACAAAGAGTGGAGTCGAATGCGCACAGGCTTATCTCAGACACAAACGGGTCAGCATATTTCGAGAACAGTTTACCTTTTGGACAATACCACATTACATGGGTTTATTTTGAACCAACCAACACTAATATATTTGGCATACAGCACTATACTGAATATGCCCAAGTTCACGGCGGTCAGTAGTGGCAGATGACCCATATGGCGTGAATCAAGCCGGGGACGTATCCGCATATGGTGAGGAGGATGTTCAGGGCAAGCTGGACGCTGCAGCCGGTCTCGAAGAAGACGCCGATGGGCTAAACATCAGCGTATTTCAACAATACGGTTTTCTTCAGGTAGTTGTAAGTACGGGATCTACGTCTCCGTACTAGCGGGCCCTCCCGCCGTGTCGACAAGCCGTATCGCCCTGCCCCGGCCGTACCGTACAAGCCGTGAATACGGCTTAGTTTTAAGGGTTTCGAGTGCGCGTTGTAGTCAAATACGGGTGGCCAGCTCGATTCCCCAGACTCGGAACTTTTGGGGTGCCAGAAAGTGACTTACCGGAATGATAATCGAGCATATAAACTTGGGAATATCACAGCACGTAAGAGCCATAACGCTGGCACCTTACCGACTTTGCGAAAGGATTAAAGGGGTTTGTGACCTGTAGCGAGTAAGTGCCTCGCGTAACGTTGACAACCGTTAACTACCAAGAAAGGTTTCCACCTGCGCGAAGCACTCCTTAGCACGTACGTGGCTTTGTTGGATTGTTCTTTGGTGCTTTGCGAAAATGTTTCGCGGTCAGCGCCTTGCAGCTGCTTGACGTCATCCCAGAACTGGGCCTGCGTTTTAAGCCTCGACAGCATGCGAGAAATCGAGCCGCCGATAAGGCTACTAAAAGAGAACAGAAGATCATCATGATTGTATGCAAATTACACAGTGCAAGGTACACAGACGTTTTCTTTCACGGTTGCACGAAACAGTGAACACGAGAATGACGAGTTTGAAATTTAAAGGGCCTTGCTCCGCCGCGATAGACCCATTGACCACTGACATTGACGAGTAACAGGGACCTGGCACGGCTACTCACAAGCGAAGTAGTCTGACCCCGCGATTGCAAGCGCTACGTAAAAAAAAAGCGCTATGTCTCTTTGATCGGCACTAACGAGCATTCTCTTTGTAAAAATTTCGCTGGGGTTGCCGACTGTGAGCTTTTTTCTCTGTATGGGGCTGGGGCTGAAGCTTAGGCTGCCACTTGTTGTTTAGGCAGATGATGTTGCTTATTGATTAGGCTTAGGAAACAGTATATACCGGAACACAAAGCAGCGGCCGTGATTTGTGCTGGGACACAAAACGCAGGGATACATTTTATGGGAAGGACAGTACCGGGTACAAAATACTTGAAGCCTCTAAGAGTCTGTCGCGGGGCGATAAATGGGGGAAGTGATTACCAACGGTGTTTCTGTACGATACATGACATATAGTTGAAAACTACGTCATTCCGTAGGCAGACGCCTGTTAGCTAGGTCAACTACATGGCCGAGTTCATCGCCGAAGACACCCATTGTCCTCTCCACGTTTCCTGTTCGTTATCAGTAGCCTAAGTCATCATGGAATAGCTTAAGCGTTCCCTACACGTGAATTCAGCGACACTGCGCTGAGTAATCCCTGCGGCGCGAACTAGGCTGGTAGAACGTTCTCTTAAGACAGCTTCCCCTTGCATTTGAGTCCCGGTTTTAGACAGCTGAATTGTACATCACTTAGCCTGCGATGGCTTTCAACTTTCATTATGCCTTTGTTTGCAAAACGACCAGACCACACTGTTTAGGTTTTTTTTGTTTTCACAGTGTCTGGATATGACCCTTTCAAATTTCAGTGAACGCGCAGAATGCCTTTGCACGTGAAACAAGTGGTGTATCATCAGCACGGCGATCCGGAACAGGTATAGTTGACCTCATGTTTTTAATTAACCTGCGAATTCACTAAACTTTTAGCTTTCATTATGTCTCTTGCGTTAAGCCATTAAAACGAGTTCTGTAGGTCCTGAAACTCGAAGAAACTACCATCTATCCGGAAAAGATGACCGACACGGAAGTTCTTGTCCGGTGGATAGCTGCTCCGGTAAATCCTGCCGACTTGTCGCATATTTCTGCCAAGTATGGAGCCAGAGGGACGTCGTTCCCAGTCGTACCCGGCGTCGAAGGATGTGGTGTCGTGGACAAGGTAGGCGGTAGCTCACAATGTACCGAGTCAGAAGGGTAGCGAAATTCCGAGCCCCGACGGTTTTCCGTTTCAGAATCCAAAATTTAGAGAAGGCGAAATGCGATATGTAAACTGTACTGACCTACGGACCCTGCTAGGCCCGCCAACGCAAATTCTCACAAGTAGATGTCAAGTGATTCGGAGCCACACTTTACTCGACTGACCAGGGTAATCACACAGACGCGAGGTAATATAGGCTAGGAATTAGCATATGGATTCTACTCACAATAATAACACAATTTTCGACAACAGTTCCACTTTTGCAACGGGCACTTGTCTAAGCAACCCTCCAGCCGATGGCCGCCGTTGCTCTTGTTCAGAATACCGAGCGATAAATGCTAATTCGGTAGAGGTGCCTTCCGTTCAGGCGTAGCTTAGCTTAGGGGCTTGTGAAACCCAAGTTATGGAAGCTGTTGCTTTTTGGATGACAGAAATTTCGGTGAGGTTCTCGATTTCAGATAGGCTCAAAGGTTACCGCACTGCGGGTTGGCGATCACGTCGTTCCAGTAGGTCCAGTTGGCACATGGCGTACACACGGCATACATGCTGCCTCGCAGCTGATGACGTTTGCTACGGTCCTGCCGACGATGACGCTAGCGACGCTTCTCGCTACTCCCCCGACTGCCTATCGCCTGCTGACGGACTTTGTAGAGCTGAAAAAGGGCGACGTTATCGTACAAAACGCCGCGAATTCCGCGGTGGGAAAGTACGTCATTCAGGTACGACTAACTGGTCGGCAATGCTCAAGACTTATGCTTAAGCTGGCACACTTGTGGGGCTTCAAGACGATCAACGTTGTCCGCAATCGCCCGAACGTCGTCACGTTGAAGGCAGAACTGAGAGGGTTTGGTGCAGATGAGGTCTACACCGACGACGAGGTACTGACTCTTCTCAGTTCGGAGACGGGCGTGTTCGAGTGTCTAGTCATCATAAAAATTCCCTCCCATATCGATAATTTGACACCCCGACATAGGCGCCGCCTACTAGATTTTATCCAAAATCGTATAATGGAAGTCTTAAAATCTGAATAGAATGGCATGCGGCGGCTAATTTTCCGGCTGAACTTGCCTTGCCTTGAACATGCCTAAACTTGAATCGACCGACTTTAGAAAAGACCATAAAATTCCAGCCTAAAATAAACGTACTTGGCCATGATCCGGGCAAATTGTCCGTCCACTTTTTGCTGCGGGAAAAGCATTAGAGTTCGTGTTTTCTAGTTCAAGAAGCTTCCTGAGGTCATGCATGCCAAACTGGCGCTTGACTGCGTCGGCGGACAGAGCAGCCTTCTTCTGTCGTCCATGCTGGCACCCGGCGGAGTGCTCGTCAACTACGGTTCTATGTCCGGTCAACCTGTTCAAGTGTCACCTCGTGAACTAATCTTCAAGAACGTTCAAGTGCGCGGATTCTTGCTCAAGAACTTCTACGAGAAGGCTAGCGTTGAGGTACGTATTGCATGCCGGGCTTATGCCTAGTACAGTCTCTTCTTCAACAATGAGACCGCTACTCTTTAGGATCGCACAGAGACGTTCGCGGAGCTTGTTAAAATGTTCAAGGAGGGCACGCTGAAGACGCCGAGCCATTCCGAGCACCTCTTGGACAACGTCGTCGACGCTGTCAAGGCCTCTAGCGCTTCGACCAACTCAAAGCAGATCCTTTGCATGCCACAAGGCAGACGATAGATCAACGGTCATCAACGTAGTAGCGTGAATTTCTAGTTAAGTATTTTTACGTTAATGTACGGAATCCAGTCCGATTCGATGTGCCTTAGTGGCTGCTATCAATGATTATGGCTGCAATTTTGATAATATCGTTATGATCTTCTTTAGTTTTGTTTTAGCAAATGGTGCGTTATCAGTATGCGCTAGGAAGATCAACCAGACTTAGCCGTGTTTCTCCCATGCGCTCACTTGCCGTCTGACAGGTAGTTTTTTTTTCAGGGAAAAGGACAAACAAATTCATTCACTGCAACATCATGGATAAGTGTGTCTCATTGTAAACAGCGACGCGATGGTATTTACCAATAGTTTGGTAGCTGGGCAAGTTCACGCAGTCCTTCGAGTAGGTCGGGATCGTCAATCTGGAATTCGACGCGGTCTATCACTTTGTCAGCGACGGCTTCGGAGAGCTTGTTCTTCGGGACCTCCGTCACCTAAGAAGAATGCATAAAGTGCTACTATCTTGTTCAGCTACAAGCGCCGAGCCAAGAATAAGGCAAAGTAATTACAATTTTCATCGTTCCACCGACGACCTTATGGCAAACAACCACCTTCGGTTGTCAGGACCAATTTCCCGGTCGTGCAGCGAGCTTTCTTCGCCGGTACAAACATCATAGTGGTCGTCCGCGAGCCACACGTATCTCCTCCTCTCGGCGTAGTACGCAGCCTTTTCAGCGAAGCAGAGCGCAGGCACCGACTGAATCGGTGCGACGTCTTCGCCGCAGCTTGTTAACTGAATTTCGTCCTTCCTCGTCCGTGAGCGGACTTGGTCATAGATCAGCTGAAGCAATTGACGGTAGGCCGAAGGACGGTAAAGAATAATACTTATACTCGCGTCTTGAAGCGTTTCGTACTGGACGTGATTGGCCTCACACCAGAACACGGAACAGTTCTGCTCCTGCCATTCACGGTAGACCTTCAACATCGTCAGGTGGTCGCCTTCAGGTGCGCGTAAGCGCTAGATCTTTGCGAGCACTCGACGTCTCGGCAACTGCCGACAGCCATGCCCATCTCCTTGAGGTCCAAAAGCGCTTTGGAGAAGTGGAGGGTCTCGGGGCGGTCCATCAAGTACCGTGTCGGCACGCCACTCGCCATCATCTTGAGAAGCAGATCGGCCAAGTTTGCTCGCGTGATTTCCGGCTCGTTACTTGGGCGCATCGAACTAAATCCTTGCTTACACGTTCCGAACTTTCTGTAAACCGTACTTGAATTCGTCGTTGGTGTACAGACGATGACAGCGGCCCGGTGCAGTTCTACCAGCACGTCCTGCTCGTTGAGCCGCTGTGCCGTGTGATATCGAAATCTTCTCGATCTTAATAGAGGCCATTCTGAGGATTGAAGTTGACACGGTTGGCGAGGCCCATGTCGATGACAATTACGATGCCTTCGATGGTCAAGGACGTCTCTGCGATGTTCGTGGCAACGACAATTTTACGGACACCGTTTGCGGCAGGGCAAAGTGCGGCGTCCTGGCGCTTCCGGGACAGCTTGCGGTAGAGCGGCATGATGGAGAGCGGCTTTGCGGAGGAGACGACTGGGTCCCGCTGGCACGAATACTCTTCCAAACGATGACAGATCTCGTGGACGTCGTTCTGTAAATTTTTGTTCATAGCTTTGCAATACCGGTCAGTGACGTACCGCGCGAGGAGGAAGGGGGTAAGGGGGGACCAAGGTAAATTTCTTCCTTTTCGAAATTCGCAGGGTTTTGACCGAGTTTTCATAAGACCAGAAATTGCTCTGACTGGCTGTTTTAGGCGGAAACGGCAAGTGCTCGGCCAGCTGTTGCCCCATGATTGAAAAACATCGCTCTTGTAACTTAGAGGGGTGGTTTACTTTTCGTTAAAACATGCTGAAAAAATGCTTTAAAGATATTTCCAAAGGCGGAAACCGAGCTTCTAGGAGTTATACCAAAGGGTGAACAAGGCGGGAGACCGAATTAGCTCAGTCTAACGGAAAAACACTTACTTTACCACTCGCGAAGATAAGGACATCGCCTGGTTCCCCAGACTCGATAACGCTAATGGCCTTTCGTACGGCGAGTGCTGCTCGTTCCCTCTCCGGTACCGGCGCTATCTCGTGGGTTATCTCAACGCGATGAAGTCGGACTCTCAAGCGGACGATCGGTGCAGGGATCGGTTCGGCGACGGTTCTTGGGAAGAATTGCGCAAAACGCTGAGTATTGATCGTGGCACTGGAAATATCAAGACATATCAGTATGTAGCAAACCATAGGCCTCCGTACAACATACCGCATTTTTTTTAAATAAAGCCCAACAACAGACTGTCTAAGAAACTTTCGAAAAAATACGGTCCTTGTGGCTCTATTCGAAAACATGTGGTAAGCAACTCTCTTTGCAGTCGTCAATAATATTCACCTGCAGACGATGAGCTTGAAGTTTGGTCGCTTTCCAGTGTCCAGCATCTTGCGCAGCATTGCCAGGAGAAGGTCGGTGTTGAGCGATCGCTCGTGTGCTTCGTCCAGGATGACGCAGAAGTACTTCGTCAACAGTGGATCGGCCATCATTTCTCTCACGAGGATTCCGTCCGTCATGTACTTTATCTGCGTTTCTTTGCTGGAAAAAGCACGGTTGCCAATGCTCGACGAAGCATATCGCTATGCTCGATCAATGGCCTCCATTACCTCGTCCTGTCCTCGAATCGCACCTGGTATCCGACCTTCTGGCCGACGTGGCAGCCAACTTCCGCTGCCACACGTTGAGCAAGCGCCTTGGCGGGCAAACGTCTGAAGCAAAACACCATAGTCCGTCAGTAAACGTTAATAAATCGCCCGGATATTCAGTCCTTTTCAATCCGGAAATAGTGCAGAAATCCAAATCAACGATTCTCTTCTCAGACGATACAAACGTAAATGTAGCACGAAAACTGAACGTTCGAATGGAAACTAGCTCTGGTGGCACCTAGCGGTGGGTTGGAAAGCCCATAAACGAGGAAGAAGTGCTCATGACGAACCTGGGCTGTGTAACTCCGATCATCAGGTTACCCAAGTTGGCGTTCTTCAAGTCCTCGAAGATATACTGGGGAAGCTGGGTGGACTTTCCGCTTCCGGTCTCCCCTTCTATGATTACTACGCTTGAGCGGCGAACAGCTTCGACCACTTCCGCGCGTTGCTGAGCAATAGGCAAGGCTTGCCGCTGAGAGTAGAGTCGTAGCTGACGCATTGGCAGCGTCTCATTTCGTGGGCCTGAAAGCTAGTATCTTCTTTCGGGAAGCTTGTAGCGGGTTGTGGCGAATCCATTTTCAGCAAGCAAACAAAATTGAGTGTTGTAAGTAATGAGTTCGCGGGCCAGGGGCAGGCCATGCGGACACACGAGTGCCAGCCTCACGTCCCGGTGCCCGTAAAGGAGGAAAGTGAGACGTCTCAGCCCCCACCCCCCCCCCTTCCCTCCAAGAGCGTCTAACGCCCCGCCTAGCGGCAAAGCCGCGGTGCGGTTCCGAAACATTCGGAATCCGAATCCGAAACAAAGGAAACAGTTCAGGAGTCATACTTTCAACAGAAATATTCAAAATTGGAAATAAAAACCTTTCGGGAAACTCAGCGGTTATTCTTTGGATCTGTAGATTCATCTGCGACCAGACCAACTTACGAGGGAGCCAAGCCATTTCTGCAAAAATATGGCTGAGGATAAAAATAATCTCCGCCTGAGAGCAAACCCGATCCCCTCCGGAGACGAATTCAGTCCCCTCCAACTTTGCTTTGGGAAAATATTGGTAAAAAATATGCGGGAATGAAGCGGGGCATTCGCGATATGGCGGTTTCAGTCCTCGTCCAACTTCCGTCAGTTGCAGAGGCCATATGCGCATACCACTGGTTATTGTTCGCATATGGCAAAGAACTATGCTTACCTCTATTGTCCGCATTGCTGTGGACGGGATGAGCCGAACGGTTGTTAGGGATCGAAGCCATACCGAAGAATTTGGACGCGGTGGTTTGGATGAGTCTTTCAGCGTAAATGGTGCTTAGGCCATACAATGCGTTCCTTAAATTGGCTCACAACGGCAATGAATTTTCGTTCTGAGCATGGGAATCGAACTATGCTTCGTTTAGCTGGCCGCCTTCTGTGCTTCAAAAGTCACACGCACATCTGCTGGCATGCTGCTCACCGAGCACTTCAAAAAGACATGATTTTTTTAAACAAGTTTCAAGGAGTATCCAACACGGTCTCAGCTAGCTCAAGTCCTTCAGCCCACATTTTTTGGTAAATCACACGCATTCACAGTGCTTAACATTCTTCGATTATCTTGCTGGGCTTCTCTGTTTCATACGGGCAAGGCTCGGGACCCTAGAATGCAGGCTGGACATGCTAGGAGAGAAGATTTTTTATCACATCAACAACATCATGCTCTCTCTGCTTCTTCTGGCGGAACACGATACTTTGATCACTCCCACCCTTTACTCCTCATAGGAGCTCTTACTTCAGGCCAGTGAACATTGAGAAATCATGATGCTTTCGGAACTAGTACAACTAGGCTGGCAGTCAGTAGATGCAGTAACTGAGCCCAGGTCACTGACCAAATGCTGTTTGCCCTCAAGTGCGGAGTCGATTAAGGTTCCATACTCGATTCCATGTCCAGGAATGGCCGATTATCGGACAATTGGCCTTTCGGAACGATTCCGTTGCTCGGCCTGCTGAGTTTCAAGCTCATTTAATGCTGGATCTGCTAACGTTTACTCGGTACTAGTAAAAGTGTCCTCTTTAAGTTTTTTATGCATGGGTGATGCAGTGAGTTTACTCAAACAAAAAACAAACAAGCCGCAATCGCAGGAGTAACAAGTAAACGCCATAATTACACAATCAATTGCGTTCAAATCCGTCAATCCAGTATTCGAGCTTTATTGGGGATTCGTAATCGTCGGTCCTCTTTTTGGCGTCTTTGGATAGCACTGCCTTGTTGACCTTCGTTATCTGTAAGTTGACAGAAAGAGGCACTTGATTAAAATAAGTTTGATTTACGGTATGCTGAGTGTCCAATACGGTTGCAACTCCGTCAGTGCAGCACTGGATCCTCTTTGAGGATTCGTAGTCGTCGATCCGCTTTTTGACGTCTTTGGGTAGCACTTCTGCGGCGACCTCCGTTATCTGTAAATTACAGCGAAAAAGTATTTGTTCATGACAGAAACTTGACGCATGTTACCGTTCGCTCATCCCTGTGCGTCGGCCGCCTTACTCGTGTCCTGGGGCCGGGGCCGAAGGGTAGGGTTTGCATAGCCCGGCCCCGAGAGGCCGAGCTATGGGAAAAAATGACCGAATGTATGCTTTAGAAATTTGCAAAGATCCAAGGAAAAAGATACTTGATCACGCCCACCGCACAGTTTGTGTTCGCCATCGAACCTACCACTTTCATAACATAGTTACGACACTGGATCACGCGGTGGCAGATGACGATTTGCGGTACAGGCGCTGCGATGGCGCTCTCCTCACCGTAGTCTACGTTAACACCATCGAGTGCCAGCCACACGTAGACGCTCGTCCCCGCAGGGCGGTAGGCGACATTGGCAGAATAGCAGCATGCCAGTGCGGCTTTGATCAGCGAGTAATCGCCGGAGCAGCTTGATAGAGGAAGCTTGTGCTTCTTCATGACGCGCTCCAGCTGCAGTATGATTTTCTAAAGAAGCATACTAAAGGACGAAACAATGTGAGCGAGGTTAATTCACAAAAATTCCGTTGAAAACTATCAGTGTTAATTCCTATCGCCAGCTTTCGAGAAATCTTACAGAAGCATTCTGAAGCGTTTCAAACTGCACGTAGTTGGCTCTGCACCACAGTTCGCTACATCCTCTCTCAACCCAGCGCTCGTAAACGTTGAGGAACGTGAGGTGATCGCTGTTCGGTACTTGGAGCGAACGTATCTTCATCCGTGCTTGCGTGTCTTCGTCCTAAATGTTGCTAGATTGTAGAAATATGCAGACCAGTCAAAGCGAAAAAATCGGTACCGTCTTTAGTTGTTTTGGGGTGGTTTGTGGGGCAGGGATGGGCAGGTCCCGGTCCCGGTCCCGGTCCCGGTCCCGGAGTCCCGGTGGTTTTGGTCCCGGTCCCGGTCGTCGAAAAAATCCCGCCCATAACAGCTTTTATGACTAGGTATTTTCGTATTTTCGAGACAAAAAATGAACCATTTTTGTGCGATTTCGCCCATTGCTGCCAACTTTTTCCCTTCATTTTGTACCTATTCTTGTCAGTTTTCCCTTTTTTGCGTAATTTGGATTGATTTCGGCTATTCGTGATAAAAGAGCTAAGGATTTCTAATGGACTTTAACCATTAGGATGCCTGCTGTGGCAGCGTACAAAAGTCTGTTATCATTACATGGCCCTTTTTTTACCCCACCCAGTTTTAAGCGCACTACAAAGCAAGTTTTAAGTACTTTTTTAGCACTTTTAAGCAAAAGAATCAGTTAAAAGTGTTTGAAAAACAAGTTTTAAAAAGGCCCGCCGCAGGCGATACCAAAGAAATTTTAGGTCAAAATTTGCTAAATATAGTCAAAATTTCGTCGGCCGGCGCCTAGCGGCGGGCCATTTACCTAGTGCTTGTGATTACGTAATCAAAGGCTTGACCCCATTCCCCCACCCTGTAATCAAATGTTATCAGAGGGCGGGCCCCACCCACCCACCTGTAAGGATTACAGTCTCGTTAGAATCTCGTTAGTATCGCCTGCAGCGTGCCTTTATGCTTTAATTTCGTGTTTAAGAGACACCTGAGCTAGCTAGAAAGCTGATTTCGTCGTAGGTATCAAAACACCTTGCACAGGACCGACCAGCTCCGGAAAATACCGTAAGTCCCGGTCCCGGTCCCGGTCCCGGAGTCCCGGTGGTTTTGGTCCCGGTCCCGGTCCCGGTCGTCAAAAATATTCCGCCCATCCCTGTTGTGGGGAGGCGGGGGGGGGGGGATCTTGGTTTATGTGCGGTTAGAAATCTTACGACATTCACCGTCACCAAGGGTCTCCCTGCGTTTAACTCTGGGCCTAATTCAAGTGCCAGTCTGTGCAAGAGAGCGTCCCGAAAATACTCTGTCTGATTAAGCTGTTTTTGGAGCCCGCCACTTGTCAGAATTGCCCCTCCCCCTCATTCCTCTTGTCAGCATGACAAAAAAATATCGAAAACTGAAATTACCAGTTTTCAGTAGTCCTTTTCTGTTCGCAGTTTTCAGCTTTTGAGGCAACATTCATCTGCTGTTACTCGCTTTTTCGACCCACCGGTAGGCGTCGCCAAAGGCGGTTTTTCACGAATGTTCTCAAAAATTCCACGCATACCCCATTATTCGGCATACAGAAGAGTCGGCTGGAGTCTGCGGCAATGACAGCGACAATGATCATCACTTCTGTCGAGCAATGGAACGAAGTCGCGGACGCAATCAGCAGGTTGGCGAGATCGGGCTCCAGCGGGAAGTCGCGAACCTATAGGATACTCATTGACCAAAAAGTTAATTACGGTATTGTGAAGTCGTACCTTCTCGCCATGCGTTGTAAGCGAATGAGTCTCGCTAGGAACGTTCAATTGTACTAGGTCCTTGAACCGAAATGCTTGATAACGATTACCTGTCCCGGACAGAAGACAAGGATATCTCCGGCCTGCGTGGACTCGACAATGCGCAACACAACTTCGATGGCGGACAATGACAGTCGTTGTTGCAGTGGTCGCATGACATACTCGATTTGTACGGGATACAACCGACCAGGAACGCGAATGACAGGCGCCGCGATGTCGAATCGGTCCTTCATGTATTTGACAAATTGCGACGAATTAATCGAAGCGCTAAAGGCTGTGTACTGCGATATGCGCGAAGGCAACAATACGAAATAGTGGTCCCTCACTGCGGGATAAATTCAGTGCCGAAAGTGATACTTGAAATCGTTTTCAGATCATAGAGAATTTTTTGTAAATAGACCTTTCTTCGAGGCTCTCAACGCACCACCCATCGAAGATTTCGTTCACTAAGCGCCCAACTGTTAGCCCGTTAAAGAAATTTTGCGGAAGAAAAGCAAACGGCAACATTTTAGAATTGCCGCTTTCGGCAAAAAAAGTATTAATCCGAGGCAGTGTTTGGCGACTTAAAGTAACGTCCTTGCCACTGCTGAAATCCATGTTGCTCACCTGCATACGATTAGCTTGAAGTTTTGTCGGCGTTTATGCGTTTCGAGCAGCGTAGGCAGCAACATGTCGGTGTTCAGTGACCTTTCATGAGCTTCGTCCAGGATGATGCAGAAGTACTTCAGAAGATCACGGTCACGAAGAAGCTCTTGCAGCAGGATCCCGTCGGTCATGTACTTGATCATCGTCTTGTCGCTGGAAATGGTTTCATGCTTAGAGGTCCCAGGAGGCGGGAGAATATCCGAAAGTGCGCGATATCGACCCTACCTTGTTTCGTCTTCGAAGCGCACTTTGTACCCAACTTTATCGCCCACTTGACATCCAACCTCCGCTGCAACACGCTTCGCCAACTCTTTCGCAGGCATTCTCCTGAAATTATTTCACGAAGTTGCACACAACCCAGGTGCTGAAGGCTAGGGTCACGAAATTAAGCCAAACATTTTACGCATTCAAGGAAAGTTTACTACGGCGCTTCTCGGTGGTCGGTCATCGGCCCAGCCCGCCCTCCCCCCCCCCCCCCTCCCCCGCCCCATATCCGCAGTGACACACCTTGGCTGAGTAACGCCAATTCGAAGTTTTCCTGCATTAGAATCGGCTAGGTCTTCGGCGACAAACTGCGGCAGCTGGGTAGACTTGCCGCTTCCAGTTTCACCTTCGACTATGATCACACTCGAGGCACTCAAGGCTGCAATGATCTGTTGCCGGTACTGCGCAATCGGCAAGGAACTTCGATGCTGCGTCAGTTGGTTTCTACGTGACTGCAGTTGTTGAGCAGCTTGGTCTAAATAGAATGTAAGCATGTTATTGCTGGACACGTAGGGCAGGTGCTTGCTGACCTAATAAGATGCTGTCCAGGCCACGCTCACCTGTGTGCAGATCTTGCATTTTGGAAACGAGTATCGTAGCGTCTTCCGGAGGAGCCATTTCTTAAAAAACAATCGAGAAGAACTTTAAGAGGTAGGACTTAACGCTAGGAATGTTACCAAAGGCAATTGATTTTTATGCGTTGCCAGCGCGGTCCTCGCTTTCCGTTGTCTACGCAGAGATCGAGGCACGCGTACCCACAAAGAAGGACGTTGAGCAATGTAGCCCGACATGTTTTGGTCTGTAACGTCTTACCGCCCATTATGCCCGTAGTTATGGACCGTAAAGCAACCGGTAACCGTTGAATTCATTTTAGCTTTTCTGCACCTGAACTGGCTTAGTGTGCACGACGGAGTGCGACGCAGTGCTCGGAGACGCCGCGACATGCGTTCAGAAATAGTTTCATCATTCACTTGCGTTTTTTCCCAGTTCCTCGCCACTTGTCCCTTTTGATTTTCATAACGCAGGCCCCGGCTCCACCCTCCCTTCATGATGAAGTGTTTGCACGCATCGATGCCTAGGCATTGCCTACGAGTGCTGCGATGTTTTAGTTACACTTAGATGCGCAAGCAAGCCAGAAATCTTCGGAAAAGACTTCATGCAATTAGGTTGTTCGTTGCTAGAGAATTGATCTCAAGACGGGTGTGATTTCATTGTTACATTTGCTTCCTCTTGTAGTTGCATTATCAGAAAGAGGTCGTAAATGCTAAATTCGTTGCCTCAGATATCAGAGCGTAGCCCCTAGCTACGCATAAACTACAACGTTCGGTTAAAAACGGTTTTGTCAGTGTGACCAGACGTCGCTGAAATTCAACTTTAGCTGCAACGAAGTCTTGAGACAACCGTTAGATGACGTTTTAGTATGTACATTATGAGCACTTTGCTAGCTTGGTGAAACGTGTAGCCATGAGCTCTTTGCCGACGTGGAATGCAGGAAGGAACGTCACATATAAAGCCCAACAACTGGGCCAATAGTCAGATGCACGGAATGCGACAATTACTAGCGATGGCCGTTCGTCTGTTTCTTATTGTCTGTTGGTTCACGCATCGGTGGCCGGGCAGTCCACCACGCCGACGGAAAAGGCATTCATCCGCTACAAAGTCGTGCCGGACGTTCTACCGGCGGCGCCGAAGGAACAAGCGTACGTTCGCTACGACAGCGGCGTTAAAGTGCGACTGGGAAAAGTGATCCAAGTCAGCGACGTAAGTGACAACGTAGGGAATGCTTACTCGTGAACATCGTCCGAGCTGTGTGAAATAGCATCCTTAGGCTGTCTCTAAACTATACAACGACATCTGAGGGGAGAAAGGGTCTAATCCTGATCACGCCAGTAATAAATAAATAAATCGCGCTGTGTAAAGACTGCCGAGAGTAGGCATGAGAGGTGCAAAAAGGTCCATCGCGCGTTCAATGGACGCAGTCATTCAAACATTGATAGCCGACGGCGATCTAGCGATGTGCGCAAACCAGTATCGCTAAACGTTGGTTTGTTGTATTAGGTCTCAAGAATTTGAAACGGCCCTAAATTATGATTTCGCTTTTTGCCAATAGTTTACCCGAGCGCGGCCTGCGTCAGTGAATGCCCCGAAATACTTTCTAGAGCTCAGTTTTTGAACAATTTGCGAAATAGCGTCGACATTCTAGACAATAAAGCAGCATGCAAGCACGGAAGACTAGTGCTATCTTTCAGCCTAATCATACGTATTTAGACCCAACCCCAGCCTAAGGTCTTGTGGCCGGTAGACGACGCCAACGCCTTCTACACGCTTATGATGGTCGACCCGGACGCCGTTCGCGGTACCCCGCGTGCGAATGCACTCCACTGGATCGTGGTGAACAGCCCTGGTACCGACGTGTCCAAGGGACAGACATTAGGATACTTCGGCCAGCGCCGCCATACGGCGACGGGTATCATCGCTACGTGCAGCTGATCTACAAACAGACTGGCCTCATTTCGGCGACCGCCTTGAACGATCCGGGCCTTAGCGGTCCCAGGGCTGCGGGATGAATTTTGGGTGACCGAGACCGAGACCGAGACCAGGCCTACCGAGACCGAGACCGAGATCGAGACCAGACCTACCGAGACCGAGACCGAGACCAGGCTCATGATCGAGACCGAGACTTGGAAAATTTTCGGCTCAAAATCGCCCCACCGCGGTGAAAAATGTAAAAA
>JNEY01001303.1:17709-30641 GCA_020875895.1 Aphelenchus avenae
CCCCCGCCCCTTCCGGTCCACATGGGGAACTTTTCTGAACGTGTCCTTGCACGAGTAACGCTTGCAAACTTTCAGTCAGCGCAGAAGAATGAATGTCCGCTGACGCTTCTATGCGAGCCACTAAACGTTAAGCGGAAACAACGCCGCACAACGCACTGCTCTATCTAACGAGCGCAGAACACGGACATGAAAATGCTAGGCTCTTATTGCTTTATTGCTTGTGATGACGTCGTTCCGATTCACGTGCGCGTAACGGGAGCTGTTAACGGGTGTTTTTTTTTTCAAGCTGTAACTTAGTTCTCTCTGCTGAAAACTAAGAAAATTTGATTTCTCTACTGGACTTTCTCCTTTTCTAAACTTTTTCCTCGTGAAGATTCTCGTCTTAAACATGATAAAATAAATCACTCAATTTCAAATTCCTTAGACGCCGGTTGAGTTCTTAGAGCCCGACCGCTCAAAGAAAACGAACAGTTTGCTAAAAGAGTTTAATGTTGTTTTCCGCCCGAAGCTGCTTCTTCGCTCCATAAAAGTGCATTTCCGCGATGCACTTTTATAAAAGCACTCGGCGCCGCTTGATTGACTTTATCGCTGCAAAACAAGTAAAGCGCTTGCATGCACCGACGCATCGAAACGAACAAACAACGTTCTCTCTGACGCGCATACGTGCAATGCATCGGTGGCTAAGTGGAAGAGCGCCCAGTGCGTCGCGCCGAAGGTTGCTGGTTCGGCTCCCGGCAGGGACGATGATTTTTAACCAACGCTTGGAATTAGGCGGGCCTATAAACTCGTCGCTGATTATGCCTTTACGCATATGAGTCCATTTTTTGTAGGAAAACTGTACGATATCGTAGGCAGCTTAAAGCTGAACCCGAATGTTGGCAGAAGTTTATTCGCAATAGCGCTATTGGCGGCTATTTTATGCATAAAAATCTGGAACTCATAAAATGTAGAATTACAAATTTTGTTTAGTCGCCGAGCAAACAAAACTGAGAGCATAGTCTACGACGTTAGCGCGAACGTGCAACAAAGGTTCACCGAAGGTGGGCCAGCGGGCGGAGTTGTTTATGCACGGAAGAACACAGACGAATGAAAAGGGACAGAAATGGAAGCTGGGCCATGAGCAATGAAAAAGATCGTCCAAACTAGACTAGAACGATGGCAGTTTATGCGGTCTGCTAGACTGCCTAATTTATAGCTTTAACTCGAAGGAATGCGAACACGGTTCACACTGATAAGAAGACAAAGGCTATTCAAAGTCAAAAGTCGCCGATGCTCAGTTTTCCTTTTTACGCAGGCTACCGGGAAAATCATGAAAATTTTTGCACGCGTCTGAAAGCAGCAACGTAAAAGAAGCCGCATTGTCCGGGCCGTAGAGACTTAATTCATCAGGCGCCCAGTCAAGCAAATAACTGTGGCGCAGATGTTTTCGCACTGAACCGAATGACCTCGAAAGCTTCCAACATCAAGCGTCGTTCGAAGGCTCTCGGGTTGCAATGCCATGGAAGACGTCAAATGTCTTACGCGTCTTGTGTGCTATCCGTGTAGAAAAATCGGTCTCTTGATTTGTCAAAAGTTAATGCTGGTCAGGAGTGAAAAATCCCTGGCTCTCTAGAGCCCAGATTCGAAGGATCGCCCCTTTAGGTGTGTGCTTTTGCAGAATCTTTCTATTTTGACCGGTTTTTCATCCGTTTGTTCCAAAGCGGACAATGCCTGGTCCTCGGCCAGAAGAGCGTTTTCGATTTATCCGGCCAAAACGGGGAAAAATGAAAAAACGACTGCACCTGTGGTGCTAAGGGATCCGAAAACAAGCTCAAAACAGGGCAGTGTTGGACCGCTTCCGTTAGGTATCGCAGACTTTTTGAAACGCAGCAAATTAGCATCGCGCGAGACCTGCATCCACCTTCGGCCCGAAGGGAATACTCCGTACGAGTGTTGCGACTCACGCGGCTACTGCAAGTGAACGGGGTACCGACACTATTTCGGGGCGCAGTCGCAGGGTTGCAGCTCAAATCCCGATGCTCTATTATGCACATTCGCGATGAGCACCTATTCACGCGGGGCGCAAAGCACGACTGCCGACGATGCAAGGCGAGCAAAAATTTTTTTTTTGCTTTGCAGTAAGGAATCAAATGAATGGACGCTAGCTGGAGAACGTAAGTTAAAGTGATCGTTAATGGCCTTCGACAACCAAGAAGTACCTACCCAATATTCATCACATCTATCCGCTATGATGTTATTGGCGTCATAGATGAATGACTACAACGGTGTGCGATGCGGCCTTTCATGGCCGACGGGAGACGCAATACCTGCCGTCTTTATGGGAGACTGACGATATTGGTATACGCAGCGTCAAGGAGCCTCGAAAGCGTGTAGGGCTCCTGTGTAAGGGGGTACGCATACCGCGGGGGTAGGAGGACAGTCAGCTAACTTTCACGTCAGTAGGGAAAAAATCGCATTTTGCTCATTTTTGTAGTTATATCCCACTCTGCGAATCCGAGCTGAGCATTGCATGCCACTTGGGCCCGCGCCAGTGTGAGCAAGCAAAAGGAAATGTTCACGACATTTCAGGGGGAGTAGGGGTGGTCCAAGGAACACGCTGCTGAACCGCGCACATTTTACTCGCTCGTTAAGGCCTTTGCGAGGACAGGTGACCTTCGCGAACTCACGTACCGGCAGTCGCTCAAGGGTGTTCAATGGTTCGTGGATTTCCGCGCTCTTTGAAGACCCACATTTGCTCCATTAGCAGACTATTTTCTTAAGAGATCATGGCCGGAATTAAGTGAAACTTCATCCCGGTCTTGCCCTGCTTTTTTTCGCAGCGGCGATCCCGTCCCAGGAGAGCCGTTCCCGGAACCGGAGACAAATCCACTTAAAAGGGCAAACAAGCGCGGGTTTACCGCACCGCCTGAGGGTACGCGGCGGCGGGACGAAAGAACGGCCTCGGCGTCTACGAAAACTCGCAAAGTTGTTTTGGTTATTGAGCATCAAGATTAGCTTACTTAGGAGCGAATATACTTGTGAATGCGGCTAGGAATTTTGCGCAAAGCAAGCGCGATGCCATTTACAGAGTACAGCGATGATTGGCCATCGTTCTATGCTACTTAAGCGTCATTTCATAGGGGTCTAAGGGGTCCGTACGAATGAAACGACCGGAGAAACTTTCCGTTAAGCGAGAGAGAACCGCTACAGCCGGGCATCGATATTATGCAAATATTACATCACCAAATTATGTTGCAGCTGATTGAAAGAAAGACATTTTTTGCAATGAAAGGCGTTTGGACGCATTAAGCCTCTTCGGTTTTTCACTCTAAGCTCGTTGCACTGCGGCCTAATCCTTATAAAATTAGTTTAAATTGCTTATTCTCAGAGCAACGTGTGTAGCCAAGAATTTCTGTGTGTAGGTTAGTCGCCTTGTTTACTGCAGAGCGGGGACTAAACTGAAGCGCTATGGGATAGGGTTTTACGGTTTCCTAGCGAAGAAAATAGTCCACAGTGGAAGAACTAAACCAAAGCTCCCTTCCCTTCCCTTTGATTCGTCCTTTTGAGCTACAGCTAAAGGGCTACATCCCTTTGATTCGTTCGCTTTTTGCGAACATCAGACGCAAAAAAATGTGTTTTCAGGACAAGTTTTTCCTAAGGATGTAGCAACCGAGCTCAATTCCCCACCGAGCATCTCATACAGAGAGATTCTAACAAAGTTTTCGATCGGAGCAAATTGACGTCAAACCAAGAATCTGGCCGTACTGAGCTTTTACGATGGTTTCGATACTCGTTGCTCAAAGCGGGGACACTGTATGGTAGATACCGTCAGGAACTACTAATAGAGAAGTGGATGTTAAACCGGCCCTATCGAATCTCATCATAGAAGTCCCTTTGCTCCACCGCTACGCGCACAGTATAAGTGTGAGCTTAAGCGGTCAAGTGAACAGGGGCATTCTCCATCGTGCCGCCGTTTCCCACGCTTCGACCGCGGCTAGGGACGACGTCGTGGGAATAAGCGTCGAAAAAGCTCAATTAGCGCTTAGTACTCGCTCGAGTTTCAGGCGGTAAATCTCACGCTCGTCGCCCAGGTTTCTGGCGCCTTGAACCGAGATTTCGCGCCTTGTGGTCCTAGAGTACTGCTGAATTCATAATAAAGTATGTGTTTACCGAAATGTGTATGAATAAAGACATAATAAGCGAATGCTAGATGTCGATTTGAACACCAGAAAAACAGGCCTACTATTGCTGCTCTCTTAACGGTTCGCGGCTACGTTCACCGGGGACCGACCCCCATCCGATTCCATAAGTTAAAAGCGGTCGTGTTCGAGAAATTGGGGGTTATCCGATGTCGACTCAGATTCTGACACAGAGTGCAATGACTCCCGAACGTCCTTTAAATCAATCGTTCAGCACACATAACAACGAATACTAAAAAACCAGCACAAAAATATTCCTGGACGCATCTTGCCCGGGCCGGACCGAGCCCGCCGATTCGGCTCTAGGATTTGGTTGAGCGTTGCCGCCACTATTGCCAGTATAAAGCAATGAGTTCGCGATGGGGATATCCTGGCCAGCCATGTGTTTTAGCCGGGCCACGGCACACTCTTAGCAGGTCGTGATCTTTTTAGAGAGAACCGACCTTCGCATAAAAGCGAAACGAATGGAGCATGACCTTCCTTCGCCTCGCACACATTGGCGACTCAAAGAAACCGCGAAGAATACGCGCTAAACGAGAAGTATTCATCGCCACCCGCTCGCTCACATTCCCGGCCGGTGTACTTGGCCCGAAATTGATTTACGCGGCGCGGACATTTCCGAGGTTGTCATCCTTTTTCGGTGCCGAAAAGCGGCGTTTTGGTCATTGTCCACGAAAAGGAAAGAATGTCCGCGGGAAATACGAAGTTTCCGGAAAGAAGTTCGGGAAGTTCCGAGTGCGCACGTTCAGGCGCGGTTTAGAAGGGGAAGGGGGGGGGGGCGAAAATCAAAATAGGTATAAAAGGTAAATTGAACGAGGAAAGAGGGATACATCCGTCATACTAAGCGAAACGAGCGTTCATGCTGGCACGGCAAGAGACAGAGGAGGGCAGAAGAGGAAGAGGCAGAACATGGCGGGACTCCGGGAGAAACGACCGTACTGGTTGAGACCCTAATTTTACGTTTATTGAGGAGTTGTTGGCTGTCCACCTATGGAGTCTCTATTTTAAGTTGTAAGCCGAGCTAAACCCAACCATGAGCTAAATCTCGTATAAACTTAGTCGTACAAACTAAACTCGTATTAACTTAGTACGGCATTGCTTCGTATTAGTACGCTACGACTCTGTCACGCACCGAGTCCTCACAAATATCTGTCCAACCCTCGTCCAAATATAACGTCCCAGAATCTTTATTTCGGTCCGAACAAGATTTTAGGTCGGACCGAATAGCACGTAAAGAAGTATTTAACTTGCACCACGAAATCACGCCAGGTACGAAATTGGCATTCGCTTGAAATTTCTCAGAAAACGTCAACCGCAAAGGTAACGCAACTTATCTTCCAAGATTAACAGACAAAGTGAAGTCACCGGCGTCTTTCTCGTCTACAGTGACGTGCACGCTCGAGCATAGCTCCTCGATCGAAGCTTGAACGCCAGGTCAAAGGGCACTTTCTCGAAAGTGTAAGCGAGAGAAAAGCCTCCGCGGGCTTATCACTAAAGTCGTAAAGAATGCAGCGAGCGCCTGATGGGTCGTCTCATTCACACTGAATGCCGCTCGACATCTGGATGCAAGCGGTGCATGACGTCAGCGGACAAAGGTAATGGTCCGTTGCAAAGGAATGCAACAATCGCGTCACTACTAGACTGAACGCCAACAAGAGTCACGAAATTCGTGATATCTAACTAGAATGCGTTAGGGACGGCGGAACAGCCTGCAAACGATGCACTAGAATAGTCTGACCGCAGGGTGGGAAACCGGCCATATCTTCCCGCGACATAAAAAACTGACGTTAAAACGCCCGGTTGACACCTTTCCTGGCGCCGTGATGTCGTGATTTTAGGCATTTGGCTTCTTAGTTTTTTCTCGTTTGGACAACTATGCAAAAGTCCAAAAATGCATCCTACTAAACTAAAGCACGGGTCGGGTCTGGGTCCGTACTTGCACATCGGGTTGACCCCTTTCCTGTCATCCGAATATATTTTTGTTGGAACTTGTCTGGTTTTTTGATATCCGGAGACGCTACCCCGCCGCTAGTTTTAGCGTAACCAATCGACATTTTTGCAACGGCGTCCTCCCAGCTGTCCGTCTTCACAACCCTGGGCAACAGGCTTTCAAGTGAAGGCTCCGGACCGACCGGGACATGTTACGGTTGGATTGGACTTTTGGCCCATTTCCCACGGTAGCCGCCCCTCCAGGACGGCTTTTCGGAACTAGTACCGGGCAATTAATTGTAATAATTCTGAGCGTAGAAGGTTTACACAAGTATAATCGGTGACGAGAATGGATAAAAGCCGCCAAGCTGCTTAACGGCCACTCCGTCCAGATCATCGTATCGAGAAGTCCGGTGGTACGGCAACCAACACAGGACGATTTTTCCGCGAGGTGCACCTCGCTCGAAAAGGGATCCTAGTGGTTACGCCCGCTTCACTTAGTTCCGAAGTAAAAGTACGTCCACCGCAGACTCGCCTAGTCAATGCGAGTCGGCGACGGGGTCGTAAATCGTCTCGGTTAACACGGAAGCGGGGAAGAAAAAGCATTGCGCCATCCACTTAGGGCGCCTTCTGGAAGCATGCCGGCCGGAGAGGCAACGGTCCGACAAGTTTTGGATTACCTCAGCCGGCGCACATTCATGCCGACGGCATTGGGTAATGTTCCGAGTTCGTGCAGGGAAGGACCTTTCCTGGGCGCTTGTCATTCTCTTTAAACTGAACTAGTAGCTAAAACTCGCTCATTACATTACATATTCAGATACCTCTTTCAGGAAAATGATTTAGTCGACAAGTTTCGAGTATTCTAGCGGTCCTCTTATGGCTCTCTGACAATGCAGGAAGAATAACGATAATCATACTCGGTACCGAGAAGCCTGAGCGCAATGTGATGCCAACGCTCCGGGATTCGAAACGTTGGGTCGGGCATGGTATAGTGAGATAGTGAACGTTAGGTTTCAGTGATTAAACCAAGAAAACGGGCGGCGTTAACAGATGTGACTGAAGTGTACCACTTGTCAGACTGATTCACCCGGACATTTCGTCATCGAAAACTTGTTTGCCAGCAGCGCCGTTCACCGACGCCGTTTGGAACGCCGCCGAATTAGATTCATAAGCACCGAATTAATCGCCCGTGCGGCGCCACCGGAGGAGCCTCCGAGCGCCGCGCGCTATAAGAAGACGACTCAATTTGCGCAACGACCATGGCGGTGGCAAGTTGAGTTAATTTCGAGCGGCCGTCGACGCGATGCGAAAAAATGCCGGGTGGTGGCGGGTGCCGACGCAAATTAAGTATGTGGGTGTCGCGACGGTGCGGTGAGGAAGGATAAGAATGCATGCAAAAAGACAAGACTATGAAATGGCTCGTCACAGGCAATACCATCGATATTTCAGGTTAAAATTGCACAAAAGGGTAAAACTTTTGTTTGTCGGCTCCTGGAACGGCCGTTTTATATGCCTGCTGCTGTTCCACGTGAACGGCCCCCTTTGGGAACAATTATGAACAGGTCACTGTCCCCCTTCCCTTGCGGGTTTACATTATTTCCTGGTCTAAGGCTTAGCGTCCCAACCATAACTCTTCCTTAGCTGAAAGCCTCGGAGCTATGTACGACCCAGCAATGTGATTGCTGCGTCGCATGATGTGCCTCCGGCCGAATGTGTGGAGTTCGCCCTCTCGAGCAAAGAGCAGCACTGATGCCGCATGGATGGATGGTCCCTTCAGAATATATTATTCCGAAATTAAGTGGGTGTGTTGCCTTCCATTCCGAAAGAACTATTTTCGGGACATAACATTCGCAAAAGATTGGGGGAGGGGGGTGCGTTCGTATTCTGACGTCTTACAAATCTTAAAGGGTATGGACTTCATCATTTCGGCGTCGAATGCCAGCGACTTAGATTCTGAACGTCTAAACCAGGAGACGTTCCGAAAAGCAGCTCGGTCAGAAAAGATCCCATGGGACGACGGCAAATCGAGAGCTTGAAAGCGTAAGCAGTCAGATGGAGCAGGTTGGAAATGTCGATGCAACAAAAGTTCCACAAGGGGAGAAACGTTTTGGGCAGCGTTAGTCAAGGCATTCGCCAGAAAAATCCTTCAGCTCTGACGAGTGTTAACGACCGTAGAGCTGGCGAGTACCTGGCATCAGGCAACATCTCGTCAAGCATTATTACCCGCTGACGACGACCCTCAAACGCCGCGTGACGAGTAAGTGCCAATGCTCACGTATCCGCCGTAAATAACGTGACGCACTTATGCCCTCAGGCCTCTCAGAGTGTCCATGATGTTCGAAGGGCTCAACGAGCAAGTGAGACACAACCGCGGTCCATTGAAACCAAGAGTGTGGACATCAGGAATCTTCCGGCACGGGGAGAATGAGCCCTCACTATCGGTAGCCGCCGAAAGGAGTGAATTTGATTGAATTAGGAAAACAAAGCGCCGACGGCAAAAGCCACGCCTGCCGTATGGGGGAATCCCATCAACCACGATGGACGACTCGGCCATCGCGAGCATCCGCCATCTAATTTCTGCCAGGCCGGCCAGTTTTCGGACGCGCACTGAGATTTCAGGGCGAAGACGACTCGAAGTTCTTTGTTTGGGACGGCAGTGGCGGACGGCGGAGACGGAGGAAGCGCGGGATTCGATGGAATTACGCATCGGCGGCGGTCAAATCTGGACGTTGCACGGCCGATAATAAGTAGCCGATGAGGGTAGAAAGTGACGTGCCAATTGGCACCGGGAATAGAAGCGTGGAACGGCAAAAAAGGAAGCACTTGTTAGCCGCCGTCTGTGCTTCGGAAGTATTGTTGTTCTGTAAAAAAGCAGTTGACTAAAGCGGAAAGCGTTGAAGCTGTAGCGTTCATTCATTCCCAGGTACAGTAAGTGAGGTTCGAGGCCACCCTACACCATAAAACGCACTACGCGGTAACTCACGAAGGTAAACACAAAAGAGATAACCCCTTTGTTCACAAGGTTCTGAGTGAATTCTTGACAGGTACGAAGTGCGTGCGAACTAGAGACGACTGTTTTCCAAAACGATTCTGAAAGTTTTCCTTGTGCATTCTCCTGAAGTGCAGAAAATCGAAAACTAAAAACTCCCGACTTCCGTAGGCTAATCCGCCAGCATCGGACACTAGTTTCGGGGTTCCTTTACGTATTCTTATACTAGCACTTGCACCGCAGAAAACAGGAGCAGTAGAAAACAGTACAACTCCAGCCACTCGCATAAAAAGGTTGAGGTAGCTTTAGACTGGTAACAGAAATTGGGAGTTCAGAAAGTACCTTAGACTACAGAAATCCGTTAAGGGCCGCACTTAGTGGGGGTGGCCCTTTGGCGAAGAAAATTTTTTTAAAATAGTAAATTATTAAGGTCCAAGGGCACTTTATTATTTAATATTGCCTAAATACGCCATTTTAACGTTATTTCAGTGATATGAGGCAATAATGACCCCTTTTGACCCATTTTTCAGGTCCACCCTATGTCCCCCGACCTCCACCCTCCCCCATATCCTGAAATGCTAAATACGGCCCTGTAACCATTACTTCCGTTACGATACGCCCTATTCCCAAACAACCCAGTAACTTAAGGAATGCCGGCACGTCTTTATCTCCGGATGTTCCAGACGTCCGCTAATCATTGGGATCAATTTGCGTCCATCAGGACCATGTTGCAGGTGCGTCATTAGCGCTTGCATGTGCATGCTCCCGGCGAAGGTTAGTAGAAGGCGTTAATTTACAGGATGTCCGCTACATGAGGGAGGCGGGTGGAACTTAATGACAGCCTAAAGTTGGCTTTATTCCAAGTATGAGCGCTAAGTCGGAGTGTAAGAGGACTGCGCTGGTAATGAATTTTGCGTACGACAGTTTATGTCGACGACTACGACGAACTTTGAACTATGCCAATTAGTAGGCATACCGACGGCACAGACAAAATGGGAAATGCGACCAACCAGTCGGGCATTTTTTATTGAAAAGTATTACTAATTTTTTAGTAATGTATGTATCTCGTGTAGGGTGTCCGTTATCCCGGAAAAATGGCACGTCACGAAATTTTCAGAAAACGAATTTCTACCTCATCTTCCACATGCATTGAGGTTTTTACGTGCACCCTAAGCCCACAGTTTACAAATGTAAGGAACACAAGCAAAGGAATAGTGTTACAATAGTCTATTGCTTAATCGGGTTGGTTGGACTACCAGAAGGAAGCGAAGAATTGCTTAGAAACGAGTCCAAAACGGACCTTCCAAATCATGTAAAAGTTTCTCTGCATGGAGGTACCCAGGTCGAAAAAACATTCTTCTTTAAGGTTCGGCAAGTCGCAGAGTTTGAAAACGCAAGCACGGGTTGCATGTCCTCCTTGGCTGCTGCTCCGCTGACCGTTTTTCGTCGTTCGCGAAGCCGAACCTGCGTAAGCTCCAATGGTTCGACACTTGCAATAGGGTTCAGTGCACGTGGAAAGATTCGCTATACAGCACGAAGGGCTCAGCGACAGCTACGTAAACACACGGCGTCAACCGCCCAACGAACCCTACGAATCGACGGCCCACGTTCTGCTCTAGTCCACTGTTTTTTCAACCTACACTCATTGGAGCGCTGACGCCCCGGGATTCCATCGCTTTAGCGACGTATAAAGAGGGACTAGCAAACTAGACAGGGTACAAAGGTGGACGCGGCTGACGTTAAGCTGCAGGTGGCTTTAGTTTATATTACAGGCGTTAGACTACGTTAGAGTTGACCAGGCAATACCTCCCACCAGTGGCGTTTTCATTGCCCAGTTCGTTCTGTCATCTTTCGCCCGCACAGAAAATTAGTTCACATTTCGCGAACGCGTTTTACACACTTTATGAAGAAAGTTTTAGTGACCCACAGCCTAATGCGCGGTCTCCCACTCGAAAGGTATCCTAAGCCGGCGAAGAATATGTTTGTCATTCTAAGTCTGAGCCGAAGCATGGTATGCAGTCCCCTAGAAAAGCTCTAGGCTGGCTTATTTTCCCAATGCCTTTGCCTATCTAAGCCTGCGCCTTAGCTTAGTGCAAATAGCCCCGCAATATTCACTAAGCCGGCTAAAATCGTCGACTCTTGGGCGTGTATTCGTTAAGCCCGGGAAGGTAGCGTTTGCGTTATGGCACGAACATAGTGAACATTAACTGTGTTTCCACTCCGAAGGGCGGGGTTGCATGAGAAGCTAGATCTTTTGTAAGTTTTTTCCACGCCGGACCCTCGGCATGCCCTCTCGCAACCGTTAATTTGGTAGATTCTTCACGCTATTAGCGCTTTGTCTCTGATGAATCACTATTTGATATTGCGGTGTGGAAGCTTGCCTACGTATCCTTTGGGTGCTTTTTCTTACCTCTGATATTATGCTCGGGGAAAAAAGGGCATGCCCTACAGGACCCTCTTGTTTATTCTTTCCAGTATTGAGCATGATATTCGGGTACTAATAATATTCGGTCCAATTTCTGTCAATCATCGAACATCCCTTGCTGCCATCCCTTACATGCCTTAAAAATCCTACCGAATTTGTTTTTCAAAAAAATCCCCTGGGGCTCTACTTTCACACTATTCCCGAAAATTTTGAAGATTTTGAAAGCTCAAATCACTATCAATTAAAGGACCGGTATCTTTTCCAAAAATTTCGAATTTCGATGCCCTTGGCGCACGCCGAGGGAGGGCTTCTCTGATTATTAACCACGATAGAATTAACATAAAAGTTATCAATCGGCAACCACGGGATACTTTGATTTTTTGAAAACTCGTGGTTCCTGCTTCCATTTCCTGCTTCCATGCTGACTGCTTCGCATGCTGCCTGCTTTGCATGCTCTCTGCTCCTGTTCTACATGGCATGCTTTTCATGCTCCAACGGTGATTGATTTGCATGCTCCTTCTTCGCATGCTGCTTGCTTCGCATACTCTTGTTTCGCATTTCCTGCTTTTTATGCAGTCTGCTTTGCATGTTCATGCTTCGAATCTGGTTCGCATGCTGGCTGCCATGCTGACTGCTTTGCATACTCCTGAGTCGCATGCTCCTGCCTCGAATTATCACGATTCACGGGCTCTCGCATTCACACACGTGCAAGCGTACGATCCGGATAAACATTCGGCCACCGCGTTGGTTCTAAAAATCGCAGTCCTATGTCGCTTTCTAGGGAGCACTGATAGCCAAGCAGCGGCACCATGCATGGCAAAAACGTAAAACCCCGGCTAGCGTCGCTGCGTGCGCGTTAGCCCACGCGAGTGCACAGTAATTAAAAGCTTCTCATTAAGTCGGAAGATAAAGACATGACTCGAATCTAACCCATCGGATCCAGTTTTTGCTTGGCCGGAAATTTCGGACCTTACAAAATAGTGCGGCCTCAGTCGATATATTCATGTCTCATTGTCCCTTCGCTTTAGCGCATGCGGTGCAACTTCCTTAACGTCTGGACCAATGCATCGCTTAACTCGTGCGAGTCTTTCGTATTTTATTCTTCGCTGTTAACTGCCATTATACAGGCATAAGGCGCCATGAAATGCGCCCTACTATCAACCATCATCTGCCTCATAGCGGGAGTTCACGCAACGCCCTGTCAGGAGGGACAAGCGACGATCACTTGTGAATGCGGAAGCGCGGCAACGTCATGCACGGCTCGAAAATATTGCGACATAGCGTCCAGTCAGTGCACGGATCAACCACTGTGTTCGGCAGGCGGCCCGGTTGCAACAACCTGTCAGTGCGGCACCGCGACATGCAACGCGGGGCAAACTTGTGATGCGGCTCAAAATAAGTGTGATATGAC
>JNEY01001304.1:5326-18318 GCA_020875895.1 Aphelenchus avenae
GCACCTGCGGCCCTGCGTAGACTATGTCCTAAGTTTAACCGCGGTTTATCTAGTCAACTTTTGACTGATCAGCCTGATTCTGGTCTAAGCCTCTCAGAACCTAGTTTTTGCGTACAGTCTGCGCAGCAAACGACGCGCAGCGCATGCGTACGGCGCTCCATATTCGAACGCCGATGCATTATTAGCCAAGGAGTGCGAAAAATGGCACAAACAAGTATGAATTAACCAAGATTAACAAAGGATTTTTTATGTCTTTTTTGTGTCTCAATAATTGTGTCTGAATTTTATGTCTTTTTTAAAAATACGAAAATTTAGCCTGGAATTTTGTGTCTTTTTTGACACATCGGGGAGACACAAAATGAGACACAAATTGCAGATTCCCGACATATAATGAGTGTATTTTAACACAAAAAAAATACACAGACACAAATAGCAGAAAACGTCACAATTTGTGTCTGTGTAAAAGACACAAAAAATAAAGACACAGTTTTCTGCTTACGTCTGCGACGTCACTAGCTGTGAGCTAGGCTTACGTCTTCGTGAGGGCACTACGGCCTAGTCGGTATTCTACTGCGTGCGTGCGCTACTGTGTGAGCGTCGAGTGCAACCTACGACCACGGGCCCACACGTACTTCTGCACAGTACGGCTAAGACTAAAAAAATCTTGCCGATGGTTTCTCAATTCACCTGATATAGTTCCTTTTTACGCCCGACCTCTTCCGTTTGTTTAAAATATTTCTCCAAAGGGTCATTGTGGCCAGGGGATCACATATAGTTTTCCCCATGCTTTTGTACAGGGTGGAACTGTCGTCTTGCAGAGTAGATACCGACAGATATCGTGCTTAATGCAGTCCGAAAGCCGTTTGCTAAAAATGTCCTACTAATCAGACACCTGAAACAGCAGGTGTCATTCCTGGCGCTTCGGAAACGCTTGAACGTAGCGGTACCAGTTTTCTCTCATGTATTTCCAGGTGTAGTTTGTTCGACTCGCAGTTTTTCCGCAGTGGTACGACGAACAAATTCTAGTTCCTCGAATGAACCATGATTGCTTCTCACGCTATTCTTTTTCCCCTGTCAAAGCAAAGCTCGGCGCCTATCCGCCGAATGGTGATATGCAATTAACAAAGCCGACAAGAAGAACAAATTTGGTTTCTTAGCAACCTTCCGAGCGACGCACGGTTTCTGTTCGTTTTCCGCGGGCTATGCCCGCCGTAAACCCCGCTATATAAGGGAAGCATGTACAGCCCGGCTAGTTTGTTAGATTGGCTTTGACATTCACGCCCCGCACAGGCGCGACATTTCTTGCCAGCTTTTTCGGGGGGGGGGGGGTCTACAACCTCCCGCTTAACGAACTTGCAAAATAGGGTCCTGTTTATTCCAGGTCTCATGATATAACCGATGGGAGGCAAAAGTAGTTTTATTCGCCAAGACAATTACGTAATTCCTCCACCATGCGGGGTTTATTTGCAAAGGAAATGTACTTATTGCCATTGTTTAGCCCACCCCCTGCTCCGGAGCTCTATTTGTGTATACTGGGGTCTTATACTGGATGACCACGAAGCCCCCAGATCATGTCGGGGAAAATTGGAAGGTAGCCAATTAAATCAGTGAGGGATCAGTTAGAGGAGGCTTGAGCGACGTTAGAAGGTGTATGGTCCGGTCTGCGACCGCTGAAGCATCACTAACACTAGCGTTATCTGCTAATTCGAACGTACTACCTCATTTTGAATCAAACAGTTCGACCAGCGGAATGCAGTTGTTTGTGCGGGAAATCCAGTGTTCATGCATGATCCACTGCCTAATCCTCATTTTAATCCCTGTTTTGATACACCCGTTTCCTGTTCTAGTATTACGATTTAAGCCCATCATTGCACGTTGCAGCATCCCTCATCATAGACTAATCGACAATGAACCGCTTCCTGAACTCCGGGCCGCTTGGCGAGAAGCTCAGCGCGGACGAGAAGAAGGCGGCGCTGGCGTTCTTCGAGGCCAACAAGGGGCTGAAGAAACCCGAGTTCAAGGCCAAGTTTGAGAAAGAGCTCGTGCCGACGCTCTCCGCCGACGCTCAGGTAAACTTCGCACCACAGTGTTGCCCATAAAGTGCCTGTATTTTTTGCTTGTAGGCTCTTCTAAGCAAGGAGGCAATCGAGAAGAAGAAGGACGAGATGAAGGCGAAGATTGCCGACTTGAGCGAGCCGGCTAAGGCCGTGTGCGGCAAATTCCGCGTAGGTTTTTTCTGTTTCATTCGGTCCTCGAGCCTCTTCCATGTCGCAACATTTATGCTTTCTATTCTCATTTAGGCCATCCGCGAGAATGAAGGAATCACCGCCGAGGAGGAGTCAAAGCAGCTCGACGCCCTCATCGACTCCGCCGAGTTCAAGGCCGTCAAGGACGAGCTCAAGTCGAAGGGCTTCCCTATGCCGACCGAATAGGAAAACCAAGCATGCGCTTCATTCGTAGAGAGTTTGTCCTGTCGTAGTTTTGGAAGGAATTCCAACATGCCAAAATCGACTATCAGTTTCGTTCACTATACCTTTTCCTAATTAAAAGCTTTGCACCCGGGGAACATCAGAGCAAACGGTACAATGTAAGGAGATTGCGGTGTGACCATGTTGAATTCAAGCTTGCTCTTGCTTCTATACGTCAAGCGTTACAAAGACGTCATCGTGCAACTGGCTCGATAACAATAACAACAATAGTCATCAATAACAAATTGCGAAACCTTGCAATATAGCAGCTATGAAAGGTAAAACTTCCTTAACCTAGTAGCCGCGCTGACCAGTGAAATGCGAGAACCATAGCCTACGTCTTTGCATATGCAGAGCTGCGATAACAGAATTTTATTTGAGTAACTTGCTTAAACCACAACAGGCAGTTCTACAAAGGCAGAGAAGCGGTACGCTTGTCGGATGACTCAAGCTCGAAGAAAAAGCTTGATTATAGTATGCTTGCTGAGGCTTAGCAAATTGCTGGTCTTTTTCAGGTAGTTCAAGTCGTCCTTCGTCAGTCCGTCGACGAGCTGCTTCTACAACCAGGGCCGTGAATGAGTAGCAATAAGTCACATCATTTTGCGGAAGGCGTTCAAAACTCACTAGGACGCGACCGCCCGGCAACTTCTCGGCTGCCGCGAGCCTCTTTTCGACGTTCATGTCCTTTGCATAAATGATGCAGCGCTCGCAACAGCTCAGGAGCCACTCCACTCGAAAGCGATCAGCCATTGGTATCAGAAGCTTGACGTTATCTCCTTAAAGAAAAAGTTTTGCGCTTAGGTTAGGTATAAGTGACCAGTACGGCGGTTGCAGTCATTATATTCAGTCATGCATCAGGGCTAAGCATTTTCAAAACTAAAACCGAGACCGAGACTGTCGGTTTTCCGAGACCGAGATTTTACAAACTTTTTTGGTTCGTCAGAAGCGGCTAATGGATGCATTGTCTAGACAAAAATGGAAGCTCCAGTTTCCGAGCGGGCCGCAGAGCTTGAGGCCGATCCCCGGGCACACGGTTGCGGCCTCCTTACAGGATTGTATATTGTTCAAAGCCACCCTTACCGTTCACCACCGCGCAGTTGGCGTAGACCACTGAGTAAAACTCGTGCCAAGCATCGAACGGAACGTCCTTCAGTTCGATTTCGTCTTTTTGAGCTTCTGTGAAGTCGCCGAAGAACATCGCTTTGAAGTAAGGAGAGTGGCTGGCCAGCATCTATATCACCGAGACTATACTTGCTTAGAAAACAAGAAATTTGTTTTGGCATACCAACCGCCGTGGGGATCTATTTTCGGTACCGCGTTTCCGATACGGCTCATTTTAGCACCGCATTATTTGTTTTTAAGGAGCATCCAGAATATATGTGTGTTTCCAAGGCCCTTCTACTCCTCCCCTATACCTCGATAACATTGTGCGGACATTGCCCTGACGCCCCACTCCCTTATCCCCGTGAGTATTCTTGCCATCTGAATCTGCCATGTGACTCTTCTAAAAAGCGCCTTTTTGGGTAGAAGCCGATGGAACTTTAAAATAGAACAAAACTAAAGCGTAAAAAGGACTGCCGGTACAGGTACAGCAATAAGCGGTAGCACATCACATACCGCCTTGTTCGCATAAACTTTATGACCTTCGACCACCAACGCGACGTCATGCATGCAGTGCTTAATGCCGAGAAGACCTTCGAAGATCGGACAGGCGTCCGCATGCACGTCGATGTCGCAGGCGACGGTGAGCTCGTCTCCGGCGAGGAACCCCGAGCCTTCTCGAAGAATTTCCTGTAACAAAAAAGGTACTATCACCGGACGAGAAAATAAATACGGGATTGTGCTCGTCCCCGGTCTTTACCTCATTCGCTAGCATATCCGGAATGCTAGCATGAGTATCTGCGGAGTGTGCCGATTTCGGCAGCCGTTTCACACTATCTTTCTAACAGCTGGTTGTTCTAACCCCTTGTACAGACTTCAGAATACTCTCCGGTCAAATGGTAAAAAAGGTTTGTTTCCGACCCAGTGTTTTCCTCGTAACGTGTATCTGCATTAATCCCCTCCTGTAGTTTTAGCCCCAAGAGCGGAAAGGACAGCTTGGGTGGGGGAGGGGGCTGCTAAAGGGAGAGGGTTATTGAAGCTGAGCGATGAGCGACATGTTGCCCTCTATTAGAGGGAGAGGGCGAGACGAATGTGACGACTTACGTCCAACTCGACGATGAATGCTTCACCATAGATCTGGCCGTCAAAGGACGTTTCGCGGTCTGAGGAATGGAATACAGCAGTGGCGTTGCTCACGCGATGCCGGCCTGCGTGGTTCACCGCACGAAACGAGAGGGTCGATTTGACGGACCAAACGTCGCCGTCGCCGGGCGCAGGTGGTTTCCTAACGTGGAGCCAGATCCCCAAGTAAGAGGTTCCTTGAATCTCGTCGACTTCCGCGGCAAGCTGCCATTCGAAGTTGCCTATGGAGTTCCAGGCGCCAGACTCCGTGAACCTTTCAACGGAACGAGTCGAAAAGTTGGGAATTCTGATCGACAGCGTCGCGGACATTTCGTTGACTTCGAGGAAGAACTGAAAAAGTGGATAATTTTGCTAAGCACACAGTGCTGCAGCCGACATCAATGACTCGTTTATAACAAGGCGCTTGATTATAGATTGTTCCGTTTAATGGGCTAGTCCTCGTCCGACTCCACAGTCGGACCAATCAATTGTAGTAAACACGTATGAGCATAAATCGCTAAGCAGAAAAATTTGGGCAAGTCTGTAATAGTTGTTGGTATATTTGGTACCTGCTTTAGTCTTTATGTGTTTTAGCAGACGTTGCACGGCGTAAAACTTTTATAATTCTCTTACGAAGCGACCTTATGAAGTCATCTCAGTCTTAAGATATGTAAAATCTTTCTTGATAACCGGACATTCTTGACGAAGCGGTTTTTATTAAGAGCAAACAAAAAGGTTATCTATAGCATGACTAATGGGTTACCGGGCTGGAAACGGACACCACGGGAAGCAGTGGTAAAACCTCCTAAGGCAGCACATACGAAGCAAAACCATGCCTCCTCTGGTAAAAATCGGCCTTAATTCGTCGTGCAACACGTCGACCAACAAATAAACAACATTGATCTAAACGAGACAGCGTAATGAGCATTCGTCAGCTCAGAGTGACTCACCCGAAGCAAACCGCTTACAGCACGAGGCAAGTAAACAACAAAACTCATTGCTCCTTGAGCCAACCTGAGTCATTTAGCGTATCGTTAAGAGTAAAATGCCTACATATTTCAACTAAGAACAAACCATCAAACCAGGTAGGTTCTGGACCTGGTCCCGGGAGCCTAGATCCGGGTCAGGACACTCAGAAAAAATGTCCCCAGCCCTGCATCAAATTTACGAAAACGTAGGGCTCCTGCAAATTCGATGTTACAGTGCAAGGATTGAAAGGGGGACAGTTCTTCACGTGAAGTGTGCGATTCAGTTCCGCAAGCATTGCGATGTCCGTGGGTTGTCATGTTAATGAAGCACGGGGCAAGAAGGTAGTGAGAACGTATGCTACGATATGCGAATCGGCGCAGTATGCCGCGATTCGGTACCAGGACTTTATTGGTTAAACCGTATGACTTCATTTTTTAAACGTAATACCCATACGAATCGCGACAAGTTGTCACTGCTCGTGGTTAGGTCTTTTAGTGAGTGCCCTCGACCTGGATGCCGAACTGGCCAGGGGCGGCGTTGCCCTGCACGTTCACGCCAGCGCCGTTGGCATTCGGGCCGACCGGCAGGCCCTTCTGGCGGAGCTGGTCGAGGACGGCTGGGCTGGCTCCCTGGACCGCCTCCTGGATCTGCTGGAACTCCTGCTGCGGCGTCAGCTGCTCATTCTCGTGGATGGCCTAAAATAAAGACGGTCTTGAAGGATAGCAACAATTCCGAAGAGGGCCGGCCCATACCGATCCGTCCGAAGGGCCAAAAAGTCGAGAACTTTAGAGATATGCCTCTGAAAAATTAAAGAGAGATATTACCGTCAGCCATTTCCTACAAACCATAATTGTTGTTGCTTTAAGCTTATAAGCGATATTAAAGACGGCACCCGTACCCCTTAACGGCCCGAACCGTACCGTACAGCCGTACAATCCGTAGGGCTACAGGGGTCAGTACCGTACCTGTACGGATAGGGGTCCAGTATGGTACGGCGTCGCACAGTACCATATTATGGCGTGTAGCTGGCCTGGCCTGACCAGCCTGGCGTGCTGGCCATAAAAAGGTAGGGCAGTACGGTACGGCTGTCGTCCGCTGATCATTAAGCAGTACAAAAGCGTGTTCTGTGCAGAAATTTCACCTAAATACGACGCTGAGAGGCAAAAATTTGGACTTTTATTGGTACGGTACGACAAGGCCGCCATAAATTCCAGTGGCGGCTGAGTCGTGGCCTAATCGGTCCTGGACACCGCTGTATCTTGAGAACCATCCTTTCTTCGCATACCTTAAGCTTGTCGGCAAAGGTCTTAGCGTCGCCCTGGAGGCCGTTGATGGCGTCCACAAACTGCTGCTTCTTCTGCTCGAACTGCGACTTCACCTGCTGGATCTGATCCTAAAGTTCGCTCACGTTTGAAAGCATCCGACTTGCGACGGCCGTACCTGGAGCTCCTGGGAGAGTCCGCTGACGAACTGGTCGAGCTTCGCCTTGATCGTCGCCTTCGTCTGCGACTGGTCCTGGAAGATCTGCTGCAGCTGCTGCTTCTGCGCGTCCGTCAGCTTGCTGTAGATCTCCTGGAGCGGGCCGTGAAGGCCGCCGAACCCGTGTTGTCCTCCAAGCCCACCAGGAGTCTGGCCCTGGACGGAACCCTGGGCCTGAAGGCCGACCTGGGGCGCCTGAGGGCGAGCGAACGCGGATGCTGCGATAAGAGCGACGAGGGCAAGTCGGAAGGCCATCTAAGAAGTGGCATTCAAACAGTGAAAACATTAAATGGTTTTGATGTTCGAACATAATAATTCGCGCAGTTCAGTGCGCCCCTTAGTCAACTGATAGGAACACATTTACGCAAATATCAGCTCCGTCGTTCACTTCCTTTTAGAAAGTACTTTGTAAACGACGATATTCCCGTTGGATCAACCTGAGCAGCCTACTACAATGAGGGTTTTTGGGTAGAAAAAACGCAATGGGAGCAAATATGCTAAAGTTGTCTAAACTGATATAACCTAATAGACTCATGACCAACCAACCTTGATATTATCGCTATCGACTAGAAGCGGAAGGATGCATGCACCGTTCTTTACCCTTGTTTTATATGTTTGTGCGTTCTGAGCAATTAAAAATGATCAGACACAATCGAGCCGTAATCCGCGCGCTCTTTGTTGCTCGATTCACCAAATCCGGCGGAGCGTAACGCTGCCGACGTAGAGGGAAATCCCCGCTCAAACAGACAGGCTAGGCCAAATACGGAGCAAACACGTAATTAGCAGGACTAATATTTTGAAAAGGATTCGCCGCGTTCGGGAATTTTCGAGAGGGATTAGTGGGTATGTTGGGGGTTCCCAAATGGATGCTTAGCCGCTCTTGTTACGCTGCGCTGTGTCAAACACAGGCTATGACTTGGACTTATATTGGACGGAGAACGATTGAGAATTTCATGCCCATTTCATGTGCATGATCAAGCTACGTCTTGTCAACGACTACGGTGCATAAGCGACATGAATTCAAACTGGAACATGTCTCACTTGTATACTTAAATAACTTAACAGCCGCCTAAAAATCGCCTAATTGCGGCTACATGACCGTTTTAAAATGCGTTTTGCAGCCAGGAAATCGATGGCACGTGGGAAAACGAACCCAAATACAAAGAACCGAAAATGCTCGCGCAAATGGCACCAAACGGATTTTGCCAAAAGTAGCGCATTCGTTCTGGCGGCGCCTAGTGGCGGGCAAAAGTATGTACTACTTTTGTTTACCGAAGAAGTGGCTAACCACCTCTCCTCCATTCTGCTGTGAACTCTCACATAATTTCTGGACTCTCTCTAATGCGAGTTACATGTGCGTTAATCAAAGATTGAAAGCATCACGTCAACGTCGCCGTGTCTACTCGGCACTTTACTACTAGTTACGTTGTTCCCTTGAGGTTAATTCGATGATGACGCCTCGCTTCGCCGTGGCTTAAGAACAAGCACTCGTCGCCCTTAATTGGCAGTACGCACCCTTGGGCCCAATACTCCTGGGGTTTTGCAGGCAAAGGATGCAGGAAAGAGTACAGAAGCTCCTACTCGGACACGACAAAACTAGACTTACGAAAGAAGTTTCCTCGAAAGTAACGAAGCTTTTCGAAAAGCGGGATTCTCGACTCAGTCTCATCATATTCTCAGGCGTCAATTCGTTCGTTGTAACGCTCTTCCGTCGCGTCGACAGCAGCCGGACCATGAACGTACCTTTGGTTCACCACGCCATCGATACCACGCTTCATACGGTGTCTCTTCTGGCGAACATCTTCTCTTTCTTCATCATCGAAAACAACTGCAAGTGGAACCTGCAGCCGTACAAACGCGTATTTCAATTTACGTGCGTCAACGACATCCTGCTAAGCAGCGCTGCATTAATGTGTCAGTCGGTGAGTGGGCAGGCACGCGGGCATTCCAGATCCAACTCTATGAGGTGGCCAAGTGATCACTGCTGGGAGAAGGGCGAGGATCTCTCTCGAGTAGCAAAAATGTGTTAGCAACCTTACGAAAAAATCAGCCAAAAATGGCTATTTTGCACTCGTTTTGCGGCTAAAATTTGTCTTTCTTAGACCCCAAAAGCTGTTTTACGTGTTTCAGTACCGTCGTTATTACGAGGCGACCGTGTTAAACCACAGGAAACCCGAGAACCAAGCCCTGGCTAATGCTTTAAGCACGGTACGAATTTTGGGGCAGGTACTCTCGAGATCATCTTCCTCGCATTGACCACTTCATGGAGCACCCTCTAGGGAAGCCATGACGTCGAGGCTGCGTATAGTGCACTTTGTGATGCCCTACCCTAACGGTGATTCGGCCTTACCTTGCCTAACGTCGTTAGAGAAAAATCCATCGAAGTTTAATGCATTGCGCCAACCAGTGCAACGGATTTAACAAATAAAACGCCACAGAACGTAGACCGTTATCCTAGGTCATCCTTACCGACGATGGTATCGTTGTGCTCTTCTCAAACGGTTTCTTCTGGAGCACTCCACCTAGCGTCCAGTTCCTTCTGCAAGTGGCCTTCATTGGTCTCACGGAGACGAATATGTGCTTTCTTTCCGTGCCGTTCATCTATCGATACGTAAACGTCTGTCGGTACGTCGCGCATAAATTCACGTTAGCATCATAGATCACACAAAAGGAAAAGCATCAATTTTAGGGGGTCCGCAAGCAGCCGAAGGCTCTTGAGAATCTGCTTAATACCGGTGTTACTGTCTACCGCATGTTTTCTCGCCGCGTACAACATGCTCCGTTGCGGGCGCGACTTTCAGCTGAACGCTTTCCGAATTGTTAACTCGACTGGCTGGACGTACCACAACGTCGACCGTTTTCGGAATCGCTTGTTTGGAGCAGGAATGGTTAGTGACAAGTGGCATCTCCCACGTGGACTCCATGCTTCAAGCCATACTGGTTGACCCATTTCCCGTTCCGAATAACAAGGGTGGCTTCGAGACACGGAGAAAATAAGGTCTTTTCCAGCCACTCAGTACGGCCGCCCATCTCTATCGGTCAGTACGGAAGGGCGTGTCACGATCTGACGGGCATTCGGGCTTCCGCCGTAGCCAGGTTACGACGAATGAGTTTAGACAGAGCCGCGTCTCCAGATCCACCTCGTCATCGTCACTCTCTCCCTGACGTATACCTACGGGATAGTCCTTTGGACAGAGATGCAGGTCTTCAAAAAGCTCCGCGAGCTCGGGCCGTCCTTGCACCCTGTAACACGGAAGATGCACTCGGACGTGCACAAGGCTCTAGTTGCGCTCGCCGTCGGGCCGTTCTTCTCGCCAATGCTCCCGACGCTGTACTTTGTCTTTGTGCTTCTGTTCCGCCTCGATTTCGACACTCTTCCCGCGTTTGTCACCATTCTCGCGTCAATGATCACGCTCATCAATCCGATAACTACATGCTATTTTGTGCGCCCATTTCGCAGGGCGGTCGCAAACCACTTGTGTTTCGACGACAAGCCGGCGTCCTCCGATATGTCCTACGTCTCAAGTACTATCTAACGTTGAGTGTTGTTGCAAAGATGGTTGAACCGAAGTAAAGATATTCACAAGCGCGAACGGACCAGATCACTGACACGGGTGCCGGGCAGGGTTACCCGTTTCGTAGTCCGCTCCGTGAGGGAAGAGGCTAGTCCACTTGGTGAAAGGGGGACGCTCATCCAGCGTCAACAGACACAGTGTAGTTTCACCTGCTTATTATTGCCTCCAGCTCGAACAACCTCACCAAGGTTTGACGGCGCTTGTAGACGTCGAATTGCATGATGCTTGTTTTCAGCAACGAAATGGAATTTCTGTTTCATTTTTCCGATTTCAGTTCGCGAATGACAACCGACAAAATTAACGAAACAAAGGTGATGTAAGAAATGTTGTGGTCGCTCATCGCGGCCTTAGTCTGCCGGAACGGCTCTGTGCATGTCATGTTCACATATGCTTGCTGGCTCGTCAAAAGGCTCCAGTCCCTTCCGCTGTAAGTCTTCGTCCCAAGCGCCTAAATCGGAACTTTCAGAAGCTGCTGACTGAAAATTAGCATTTTTTGCGCTTGCTTATCCATTTAAAAGTGGATGAACAATTTAGTTAGATATTAAAAAGGATTTTAGCGGAAAATAAGTTAAATACTGATAAGGATTTAGCGGAAAAATCAAGTAAAGTTTTACAAAAACGTTTTCCAAAATTATATTTGATCGGTTCCGGTAATCTTGAGCAACTTTTCCTTTAAGTGTCGCACCTGACAGTTGAAGTCGCTGAATCCGTCAAACAACGGGTAAACCGTCTTGAAGTCACCCGGCGTCGCGCAGTTCTCGAATCTTGCCTCGCCCTGCACGGGTCTTCCTAAACTTTGGCTTGATGGCGATGCGTAGATGAGGGTCGGTCATAAAGATGTTGGAAAAGAGCGGTAAATGTTCGCCTCCAAAGAGTTCGCGTCCTTTCAAAATCGCGCGAATCCTGATGGGCTAGCGAGGCATTTTCACGGAACTCACCGTTCCTAACCGTCTTGTACCATCCGTGTCCAGTTGCGCAGAATGTGGTTCCCTCCGGACACATGACGTTCGTACAGCCAAGAGAACCACCCTCGTTGATGCCCTCCTTGTGATAAAAACCGTCGCAGCACATCAGGTAGTAGTCGCTTGCGAGGACCGTGGACGGCACCAGAATAAGCAGCGCAAAAACCATGTCAATGTCTGAAAATCAGTTAAAGACGTCGAAAAAACTCGTTACTAAGAAAGCATGCTCGCAGTTGCCTTTATTTCCGCGTGCTCTCTGATCTGCAAAATTTCTCTCCTCGACCGAAGGAAAGACGTAGAAGGTATGATCAAGACTAATGAAGGTTGCTTTACTAGGGGGTACAAAACAATGCTGTTTACTTTTACTTCGCGTGTGGTTGTACTGAAGGGGACCCAGATGTATCTTGTACCTGCTCGGTGCTCTAGACACTGGCTACCTGACATTATACTTCGGCATCCGTACCGAACCGGATTCCGTTCCATGGCTTTTCCGTTTTCACTGTTCGCCGAAGGAGGGGCGAGGGGCGTATGGCGTTCCATACTAAAGCGCAACGGGATACGTCAAGGCTCGAAAGTTGACGCCGTTCCGTGCCGTTCTAATGGAGAACGGCACGGAAAACAGCCGTTTTTTTGCCGTCCGTATACACATGTCGTACACTACGGAACAGAGTTTAGTACGCTGGAGTGGGGACGGAAGGGAGTAAGGTACGGAGGTGTCGGATTTTACTTGACATACCAACCCGTACAAAATGCATACGACAGGAGTCGACGTTAATATTCGTCGTCTAGAAAAGTCGCGACTAAACACCGTCGAAAACACGTAAACGACGGACGACGTTTTGGGTATTTACGATGCACGTGGTGACTCAAAGTGCTCGTGAGGAAAGTACAGAAGGGCGGTGGGCGCATTTGGCAAACAATTCGAAGTGATAGCGGGTGGACATTAAGGACACAACTCCGATCAACATCGTCATCTGGGTGCAAACGTTCGGCTCGACTAGAAATTTTACGATTTGAGTAAAGCTATTGTGCTCGCAGCCGATTTCAGTGGTATGCATATACTACGCATGGATAGAGATAAAAGCATATGGGATGACCCATGCGAATAATTGGTGTTGTTACTGCGTATGGGCGGGGCAAGCGATATTATGGGGAGGGCACAAAATAAAATTTAGATTTTCTAGGTATGATTTCTTACAGGATACCTTGTACGATATATAAAGGAAAAGGTAGACTCTTGACTGCGTATGGGCACAGGACCCTTGCTCCCCGCCCATGCTACAGTGCGTCCCCCCATGTTGGTTTGCCCCCCCCCC
>JNEY01001305.1:14131-33707 GCA_020875895.1 Aphelenchus avenae
CCACTGTTCGACCAACGACGGCGGGCACGGGCACGTCTCCCACTGGACGTCCAACGACGGCGGGCACGGGCACGTCTCCCACTGCACGACTAACGACGGCGGGCACTGTTACTCCCACCACCACAAGGTCAACCACGACGGCCCGCATCGCGTCTCCCACAACCATACGATCAACGACGACGGCGCGCAGTACGTCGCCTATCACCACAAGGCTTACCACGACGGCTCGCACCACGACTCTCACAACCATACGGCCAACGACGACGGCTCGCAGAACTTCTCGCACCACCGCACGGTCAACGACAAGGACGACGGTGAGGGCTCTCGTTATGATTCCCAACATCGGCCAACGTTTAGACCTGTCCTCCGGGCGGTACGTGGTCCACTTGGACAGCTGGATCTTGTAGCGACACTTGTGGTCTTTGTGGAACGCAGTCGCTGACAAGGAAGTGCACGAGCGAAGCAAGTGGATGTCCGTGCACGTAAGTTGCGCCCTTTGGCAGTACTGGTACATAGCGGGACATTGCAGCGCTCATCCCATATACCCGTAGGCGATTCCAACCTGACCAACGTTTGAAAATGATTCTAAACTTGATGCAGTTTTAGGAATACACCACCAAAATTTTGTCATTATTCCGATTCTGAATCTAGGTGCAAAACGAATAGCAATTGTCCAAAGTCGCCGTTGCCAAAAGTGACCGAAATTGTCGATTCCGATTCCCACGCATCCTTGAAGACGACAAGTTAATATAAGATTTGCCACTTGTTTACAGAGCAAAAATTCTCGTATATTTCCGTTTCATTGTATGGATAGGACTTTTCCCACGGTAAACCGGCATTTTCAATTTCAACAAAAATTATCTAATACGTCCACAAGGCTGCAAAGGGGAGCTTTGCACAGTCCGAACGACCAGATAAGTGCTCGACAAGCTTGTTCAGAAGATGCTCTAGAGCGACCGGGCAAACCGTCGTTTCATCTTTTTTATGGAGTTACCTTTCAGGGGTCCAACCACGTCCTCGCAGAAATGCCCGCCAACGCCGTGCACGTTTGGTCGGCCGTCCTGCTGCCCGGGCGCGGAGATAAAGTCTGTCAACGGGAGTAACGCGTGTGTAGCGACCTAGCCTCTACCGCTTTTAGTACAACTATGCGCTATCTTTTCTACTATAGCTTTGGCGTCCACAAATGGATATATGCCGGAATAAACGTCTGCCTGCAGACCTGGCACTGAATAACTTCTTTTGCATCGACTATTGAGTGAGCCTCGGTTGTCCGGCATGGCGTTGCTAGCGATGGGTTTCGTGGTCGCTATGCAATACGGTCGACACAACTGGGCAAAAATTACTTTTCGAAATATGTCACGGTAAATTATATCAGCGAATGGAGCGCTCAAAAAGCCGTTGAAGACGGTCTTGCTCTTGTTAGAAACCCCCCCCCCCCTCCCCCACCTCCTGAGATGTTGCCTTGATGGTCGTGCTTGTCCCTGCCTCTTCCCCGGGTTACGTAATTTTTGTGTCGATATGCTCGTGATTATCAAAGGGGACTCCACATGTGTAGAGACTCTGTCTTCGACTACTACTAGTACCACTACTACTACTCTACTCTAGCTTCTCTAGTGGAGCGTCTACGTTTACTACCGGAATACACTTAGAAACAGAACTTAGCTTTCTATTGTATACAGCGACAAGTGACAGGGCCTAGTTTGGCCGGTATGGAGCCGCTAGTGATAGTTTACGTGATCACTATACACTGCAGTCGACATGTCTAACAGGCCGGAATCAGTCATCGATACGTGTCCAAGAAGTCCGTTGACATGAATTTAGCCCTTTTTTGTCATTCCCTTCCTACGAACTTGCTGTGACAGTCGTGCTTGGCCTCACCCATTCCCCCGGGATCGAGACTTTGCTCCCAGTAAATTTTGTGCCGATGAGAACTTGTGCCGACGTGTTTTGGTGCCGTTGAGAACTTTTGCAGAAGTGTGCCGATGCCAATCCTAATTCACAAAATTAATACAAAATTTGAACAAAATACCGCAATTTTGTGTTAAAACTTTCTGAAATAATAAAGTTTGCCTTGGTCCCCCCTTACCCCCGCCTTGCCGAAGGCCCGGCGAGGGGCAACCCCTAGCTACGCCCTTGGTTAGGCCTAACGATAAGTTTAGGATCTTTATCACATTTCTTCGCTAAAACCGTATCGTCATCACTTATCATCACTGTTGCTAAGTAGTGATGCTAAAATTTAGCGTCAACGTTTTGCTGAGGATACTAGGTGATGCTAAAATGATGTTATCAACCCCACTTATAGAACTTATAGACTGTTAACCTCAACCCCAAGAAGGACGCATAGCTTCCTTCTTTGCGTCATTTCCCCGCCGGTGTGAAATCTTCATGAACTCTACGCCGCAAGCGGCTCTGCGTCGCGTGCGTGGCATAACGCCAAACCGGCTTAAGCGTCCGGTTACTAGAACGATTCCTATCCGCCGTACTGTTTCTAAAATCATCTCTTGGTCCAAATCACAGAGGTCGTGTGTTCTTGGTCTGTGTCTGCTCCTCGTCCAGTGTCTCCTGCTCTCCGTCAACTCTCCGTATTTCCTCCGGCCGCCAACCGATTGCCACTGTTGCTTTGTGAGTTTGTTTTAGGCTTCGTGTTTTAATTGCTGCCTCCGTTAAATAAATAGCACGTGCAACTGGTATCTGTGGGAGGGTGTTGCGGATCTTTTAGGGAGCCTAGGTTCGATAAAAAAAGCCATGATAACCCAATATGGGGGCTCAGAGTTTCGGAACTATCCAATAGACAACTAAATCCCGCAGATTACCCTGCACGTTGCGCATTAAAGCGGACAAATGTCCGATCATAATTGCGACCTTCGCAGCCGATTTGCTAGACAAAAGTTTTGGATAGCTTTGGCGGAAAGTAGCATTTGTTTTGATCAATTTTTGGCGTCTTTGCAACGCAATTAAAGTGTGCTATTTTAGGTAATGGCACTACCTGCGAAGTCGAATGAGCCTGCAGCAAGCAGCACAAGTGGAACCGGCGGCAAGTCAGGTAACACTGAAAGTTCGAAGAACAGACTTAACAGTGCTAGCTCAGAAACCGTCGTCAATCCGGACGTGGAGCTGCTCGGCGCTACGCCTGCTGGATCTGCTCAGCAAGAAGTAAGGCAACTAGCAGACAAACTGCTAGGTCTAAGCAGCCGATTTGCTGAAGAAATTGCTAGTGCATGTGAGCGTAGGTTGTTCGACCACACAGTGGAACAGTCAGTTGCTAAGGACGTTGAGACATTCCTGAGCAAGTACAAAGGTGCAGATGATGCAGAATTCGTTGAGCTTCTAGGTAAGCTAGTGCAGATGTTTCCCACTGAAAATTCCAGTGAAAATTGGAAAACTTGCGGACGCACAGTGCGGTCCGTAAACATTCGGGATTTAGTCGAAAACCTTCGGTCTGACGGCAGTGTTTCTTTGGCGGAGATAGTGGACTGTTTTGTTAGGGAGCTGATCCTGCAAGAATCGCAGCGCTACCCTCTTGACGGAAGCGTCTTTTCTGGCTAGGTACAATGCATCCAGGCAGATCTTAAGGAAAAAAACTTGAGAAACAGGCCCATCCGATTCGGTTTGACGTAGAACGCGATGCGTTTAAAGCGGACACAAGCTTCTTTGGCTTTAGTGACGACCAGGAACTGCTCCGAGCAAGGGATCATATTAAGGTCAAGGTTTAGGCCTTCAGAACGAACTAGCTAGGTTCGAACAATTTGCAAATGACGTCGTCCATAACGTCACTCGTAAGCTAGAAGTCCTAGACAAGACTGTGAAGCTTCTTAAGTGTGACGAGCCAGAACTTGTGGCAAAGTTAGCCGATCTGATGAAATGCAACTTGCAGCTTCAACAGCTCAACAACAAAGTTACTGCCCTGCGCTACGAAAACAAGGAGCTTCAAGAGCTGGCGGATGCGTCTAAGGCCTTCGAGACCGAAAAGACTTCAGGTGACCGGACCCCCGTTCATCGTCATCGAAGGCAAGCAAGGTCATCTTCAGCGGCGCTCCCAGCCGATTCTCAACAAGCGCTTCGGCACTTGCGGTAGCTTCAGGTACAGTTGATGAGAGGCTTTCGTTCAGCCCTTGAAATGCTCGTAGCCAAGCCATGCCAAATTTGCCTGCACCAAATGCTTTTCGGGAGATTTTCGCAGGGACAAAATCGGACTAAGCAATTTTCTCGAAATGTATGAGAGGTATGTGGCTAATTGCAGTAAGTTGGACAAGGTTGCGGTTGAGGTTGTTTGCGTTAATAGTTACTAGTTCATTGACAAAATTTCAATGCTAATTCTGCATGTTTATGTTGTTCTTTTAGCGAGCAAATTTGTGTGCGTCAAGCGACGTCGTCCGTTGTTCGCTAGCAACGAGGTGTCGTTGGTAAATGGATCAAGTTTGACCCATCGGTAAGTCCTGACAGTTTCGGTGCAAGACTTGACAAATAACTTGCAGATTTGTGACCCACGTCGGACACTTGGTGAAGCAGCATCCGATTCGTCGAGCCATTAGTGCTACTACTTCTTGCAAGGTATGCAAGTTGCTAGGCATATAGCCGTTCGAAGAAAATTGTGCTTAAAAGCTGACACCAAAATGCATTTGTTTGTTGGCAACAACATTGCTCGTTTAAGGTCCGTACACTATCACGGAGTCTCGGACTTTCTCACACTCAGTGCGAGGCTTTCGAATTGGGTGTGAACAAAGTGTCGACCAAAGTGTGAGTGTCCACCTAAGTCCAGACTTTGCGAATCGCATCGCGTCAAAGTGTCGACCGGGCGCGTGTTCACAATCAATCCAAAAGTCTCGCACTAAGTGTGAACTATGGTCCAAAGTGTGGATCAAAACTTTTTGATTTTTGGTTTACAGTCCACACTTTTTTCGCGAAAAATCATGTTTTTCGTCCACAATGCGCTCTCTGTGGCTACAATGATTATTGATTTTTTCCGTATTTTAGCGTCAAGTAGCGTCGATTCACCGCCATGACCAAGAAGGACGAGCGCATAGCGCGTGAGGTGAAGCTGATCAACGCGGTGCATGGCCAGACTCGTCTGTGGCAGAAGTCGGACAATAAATACTCCGATCAGAATTCCAAAGGACCGATTTGGGCGAAGCTGGCGAAGGACTGCGGCTTCGCAGGTAGGAGAAATTAGAAGCAAATTGCACAAGACATGACAAAATCCGCCGATTTTGATGGAAAGGAGGCGTCGACGGCGTGGAAGAATCTGCGCAAGTATTACGTCAACGCGCTCAAGAAGAAAAAGGCCAGCACGGGCTCGGGTCTCGACGATGTCCAGATGGACGCCGGCGACAACAAGCATGCTGACGAGCTAGCCTTTCTGCGTCCGGAGACCGAAGACCGTCCCAGGTACTGAGACTAATGGTACATGGAAATGACAAAAATGCGCTTTAGCCGTTCCACCCTCGACAAGCAGCCGTCCACGGACAACGACGGAGACGATCCCGAGTACGTCGGATCGGAGTACGAGGATGAGGAAGAGGACGAGGAGGAAGTTGAGGAGCGTGGCAAGCGTACCCAGAGTCGCAAGTCGTCGGTCAAGTCTCCACGCTCGTCGATGAGCTCGTTCAGGCAAGCCAGGCACCCAGCAAGGCCGACTCGGAGGACCTCTTCAAGCGTCCCGCTTCCGTGAAGGGCGGCAAGAAGCGTCGCACGGCCCGCGACGAGGTGGAGCAGGACCTGCTCAGCATTATCCGGGCACCGGACGACGTCGACGACCACGAGGCGCTGTGCGGCAAGCAGGTGACCAACTTCCTGCGTAAGCTGCCTCCCATGAAGCGCCGCACGGCCATCATCAAGATGCAGCAGCTCATGTTCCGCTTCGAATACGACGCGCAGCTCGTGTACGAGACGGCTACGCAGCAGGAGCTTCCGCCGCAGCAGGAGCTTCCGCCACAACAGGAGCTTCCGCCGCAGCAGGAGCTTCCGCCGCAGCAGGAGCAGGAGCAGCAGGTACTCGCAATCCCCGCCCCTACCCCCACCCTGTCTATTCTCGTATTTTCAGGCTGGCACATCGGCGAGCTTCGCGAACAGTGCGGCCGACGCATGGGCCATGGACGGCACCGTCATCGACCAGAACAGTATGGAGGCCCTCAACGGCGATCCGATGTTCAGCTCCACCGCGTCCATCTCCAACTGAGCCTTTTCAGTTTTATTTGTGTTTATGCATGGATGTATTTAGTCCTCTCTGAGCACGGTAAACTGAACGTCACTTATTGCTTTGATTGTGAACGAGTGTGAGTGTGGACTGAGAGTGTCGACCAAAGTGCGACACTAGGCAAAGTGTGACACCTTTCGCATTCCCCACACTTTTTCGGTTGATTGTGAACAAAAGTGTGGGATTTTGCGTTTTCTCACACTTAGTGCGAGACTCAAAAGGCCGTGACTTGAGTCTCGGACTCGTTGATTGTGAACTTAGCTTTAGGTGCACAAGCACTCGCTCAAGTCGATTTTCTCCTCTTCGGTAGAACCTCTGCAACTTGCAGTTCTTCAAATTCGTAAGAGCGCAATGCTCAAGCATGCAAAGACATCGCATGTTTAGAGAGCCTGCTACAGAACCCAGCGCTTGTCAACAGTCGATTCTACTCGGCCCGAGGCGTGCCTTCTCGCGGAGGAGGGAGTGGCAGTCGCTAGCTCGTCATCGGCACGGAATACAGCCGTTTAGCTCTGATCGCGCTCGTCGACGACATGGATTAAAGCTCAACGTGCTCTATGCCCTGGCCTTGCATGCCTTTGTGCTTGTCTCTTTGATGTCTCTGGTTCTGTTCTTGCCTTTTGACGCACTCTGAGGATCGGAGCGAGAGATGAGTAGTCCAAAGTCAAAAGAGCCCAGACAAGGGATGGTCGCTCTGATTTGGGGCAAATCAGTAGTCCGGAGGGGAGGAATGTTGGAAGCATAGTTCCTTCTTTGCGTAATTTCCCCGCTGGTGTGAAATCTTCATGAACTCTACACCGCGAGCGGCTCTGCGTCGCGTGTGTGGCATAACGCCCGCTACGCCAAACCGGCTTAAGCGACCGGTTACTAGAACGATTCCTATCCACCGTACTGTTCCTAAAATCCTCTCTTGGCCCAAATCACAAAGGTGCGTGTTCTTGGTCTGTGTCTGCTCCTCGTCTAGTGTCTCCTGCTCTCCGTATTTCCTCCGGCCGTCAACCGATTGCCACTGTTGCTTTGTTAGTTTGCCTTAGGCTCCGTGCTTTAATTGCTGCCTCCGTTAAATAAATAGCACGTGCAACTGGTATCAGTGGGAGGGTGTTGCGGATCTTTTAGGGAGCCTAGGTTCGATAAAAAAGCCTTGATAACCCAATAATTTAGCGGCGACGATGAAATCTACGTGCTGAATGGGGTTTATGACACTTTTAAGCTTTCAGCTTTTCAGCTATACTCACAGGAGTGCTAATCGAAGCATTCCAATAAATTTCCGTTGAAATTTCAGGTTGCTGGTAGACGCGATACTCTGCAATTACCCCCGTTGTGATTATAGAGTTTCGGGGCGACTTAGCGAATTGCGGCTTCTTTTAGGGTATTATATTAGATTATGCTAGCGTCTCGCGTGCGCCAACGCGCACGCAGCGGCGCCAATCTCGGACTTATAAGATTTTGACTGACCATAACTGTTTACTCAAGGGGAGCAGGAGGAGAATGCGTAGCAGGAGCATGCTCCGCAGTAGCATTGGAAGCAGGCGCAAAGAAGTAACGGCATGCGAAGCGATGAGCATGCTAATCGTAGCATGTGAAGCAGGTGCATTCTAAGCAGGAGCATGCAAATCAGAGCATGCTAAGCAGGAGCATGTAAATCAGGCACATGGGAAGCAAGAACATGCTAAGCAGGAACCGAAGCATAGAATTTGGGTAATTATTATGCACGTGCTATGCGAATATGGCCACTGTTTGGAGTCCTTGAATCATCTGATTGATACGTGGAATCTCCGATAGCGGCGCCGGCTACGCGAAGTGCAGACCAGCCGATAGTTCTTGACACTTGTACTAAATTCAGTATAAGTTAAATAAACCTTACAAGGAGGGAGGGGAGGCCTCCGTTTTCATATGATTACAGGGAGGGAGGGGTGGGAGGGGCCCACGTATACATAAAACAGCACCAGTTAAAATCGCCCGCTCAGAGCAAATTTCGACTATATTTCTCAAATTTTCACCTAAAATTTTGCCGGTATCGCCTGCGGCGGGCCATTTTTCTCGGAGTTTTTTTTAACTAATTTGCCAAATTTTGATTTTTTGGCCGATTTTGGGCGATTTTGAGCAAAATTTTCCTGATTGTCTACGCAAAATAATGCAAAAATATTTTTCGGTTAATATTACAGGGGAGGGAGGGAATCGAGGCTCTGTTAACATTTTATTTGCATGGGGGGGTGGGGATAAAAACGGCTCTGTAATTTTACATAATTTCCGGACGGACACTGTTCTGTCCAACCATCAACGTGACGGATTGCAACATGAGGGCCTCAGTATCAGGTATGACACGCGGCCACGGTCTAGCTCAAAGCAAGCGTTTGGACGATGGTCACTCACCTGGCCATCATCATGTACGGTAATAGGCGAGGCTTTATCAAATATCCTTATTTTCGGAAGCCTGTTTTGATAAGGTTCCGGGCGCGTCTTGACAATGCGGAGAGTGTCCAGCTTACTGTAAGCCGTAATCCGCAGTGTAAACATCAAAGTCCCTACGGAGTTAAGTTCCAAACGCAAGAAAAATTGAATTACCGACCACGTTACACTTTTTATTCCGAGAATAATGAAATATCTTCGAGATATTGCTTATTTTGTTAAATTTGTGGCAGCAATCTGCACAAGATTGTATAGGCACCAATGGCAGATCCAGGCATTTGAGTACGAGTATGAACAATTTCATTGAAACCTCTACTGCTGAATCGTTAGATAATAATGTATTCACAAAAGGCAGACATTAGTAAGTGGAGACTACAGTCGCTACTCTGTTACATCACAGTAGTCCTTGATAAGGCCACTGGGCGCTCTCCCGCCGGCGTCAAAGTACTCAGCAGTAGTAGCGAAGGCAAAGTAAATGCGACCAGATGATGTCGCTTCTTATTGCCAGGGTCAGTGTTGACGAATATGACGTTAGAATAATGGTGTGAGTCACGTGTTTTACCACAAGGAGCGTAATATAAACGCAGAATGATTCCGAAGTGATTTTAGAGAACGTCGAAAATTGCCACTTTAGTCAGATTCATACTGAATCGTCCGCTACAATCGCTCGATACTGGCCAAATGAGAGCAACTGGTCAAATTCAGCAAAGTGCAGGCTACTGGTGACGTGTGTCACGAGTGGTCAGTGTCGCCAAAAAATCGCAAGCCGCAGCCGCATTTAGGGACGTGGGCTGTTTGCGAGTTGTGATACCGGTCATGAAGACTGGTATGACAGAGACGAATTTGGGATTTGTGTCGTACTAGTGTCAGAGGAAATCAAAAAGCTGGAATCGTATTTGTTTTTTCTCCGATTAAAAACAGAATGGCGGGCGACACAGTGTTTTAGATGGCCCCCAAAATTCCAAAATCACTTCTACTTCACTACTTCAAAGCAAAATTTATAGTACTTATTACTTTCGAGCAAAATGCTAATAACCCGACCACGTCAGTTACGGCTAATTTTGAAGACTCGAGAATCGATCCTCCTTGTCGCGAAAGGCGAGCTAAGGAATTCGGAACTCATTGAAGCAGATACCCCAAGTTAACCGCAGTTTCTGAACGTCACTTAGTTGGTAAAGTTTGTTGTTTTGGTCTCTCACTGTATAGCCCAAAAACGTTTCCGACTCCGCAGAAAGTGTCTGTCTAGACTAACTAGCCATCTTTGGAACGCCGGTCGTCGCATCGTCGCGACCGAATAGCTGAGTTTTCCGCCATCGGGCGGTGGTTATTCTGTGCCGGAAAGGATATTTGTCACTTGCGACTGTTGGGAGAATAAAGAAGTGGTCGGGACCAGAGTTGTATCCCCTTCTTCGAGCTGAGTCCAAGTCCCAGGCTTAGAGCTGCCTGGTAAGCCGTCGGTACTGGGCCGACCGGAGTCATAGTTGTCGGTAGTTGACCGACCGAGTTCTTCCTGGAGTTTTTCGTAGGGTGGCCAACGGAGACCCCCTACTTTCCAAGTATCCGTAGGATGGCCATCGGAGACCCCCTACCTTTCACAACAAGTGGTGCCACGTTCTTTGTTGGTTCGAACTTTTCGTGGGGAGGACGCAGAAAGCGACCCTACGACTTGGCCGACCTTATTCGGAGTTTTTTGGAGTTCGACGTCCCGCAGCTGCCCTGGGACTAGCGGTTTGAGCCGAAAACACCGCCGGAGTTTTTTTCGTGACATTTACGCGTTTTGTCATCTGATTGCGCGTTAACCCAGTGGCTCGGTAAGGCTTCCCGGAAGGGGCCGATTCCTGAGATAGCCACTGGTTGCCCTTTGTCGGTGTCTGGCAGTTCTTGTCAGTAATCCGGCAGGTACGGGCTCCTGTCGACAAGAACGAGGATCGGTGGAAGAGCCGCCGATCAAGGACGCTACGCACCTGTTCGTAGCAAGAACGCTGCTCATTGGTTCGCAGCCGAGAGCGATTATTCGAAGGTACAAGGTGAAGCTGGTGTCTACGAAGACGACAGAGAAGCCGAAAGCGCAGTTAGGATTCCTCGCTGAGGAAAGCTGCGACTACTTGAAGCCTGAGAGGGCAGTTAGGATTCCTCGATAAGGAAAGCTGCAACTAAGGTGACGCTGCTGGACCGACGAACGAGGTTGTTGACGGTCTACGCATGCCGGACGCGGCGCCAACGAGGGCGATTCGCACACTGGAGAGAAAGCTGGAAGACGCTGCGAAGCGAGCATTGGCAACAGGTGTGCCCATTGGAGCGGCAAACGGACATCTGGAAACACGCCTTCACGGGAAGGCCAAAAAGCTAGTACGAGGACTTGGCACGATTAGGATGCTTATGGTGCTTTGGAGTAAGTACGCGAAGCGGCACCTAACGAAACGGACAGCAGAACCGACGGAAGCAACGGATGCATTCGAAGAAGTCGGTCGAGGCGTACAGGCAGGAAACGTCTCGGCNGGGTCCGTCGCGGGTCCGTCACGGGAGCCGTACTCGAGCCGTTTTGCGTGACAGGTATGCGGTGTGTTTGTGGGCACTCGAAACCATTACGGGTCCGTCACGGGTCCGTCATTGGAGCCGTACTCAAATCGTTTTTGCATCACAATTACGTGGTGCTTGGTGGGCATAGGGAACCGTCACGAAGCCCGTCGCGGGTCCGTCACTGGGCTGTGTTTAATCCGATTTTGCATGACAGTCAGGGCTACACATTGGGACGCGTCATGGGGACAAAACGCAAAACTAGCGATGTTTTAGGAACGTTTTTCTTGTGCACATGAGCGTCCTAGGCCGCCACCACGGGTACGCGTTGAGGAAGGGGGACGTGGGCGTCCTGAGACGCCGCTGTGAATAAGTCGTCGTCGCAAAATAGGTGGAGGTCGAGATATCCTGGAGAGTACGCTGCTCAACCGACCGATTGGGATCGCTGTACCACCAACCGACTGACAGTATCGGCGGGTCGGCGAAAATGGGGGGTGAGTCAACGGCACGAACGATTAGCGCCGCGCGGGTCCGTGCGTGCCACTGAGGGCGTGGTCAGAGGAGAATATATTTCAACTTTTGATAGGTTATGCTACCCTACGCACTGAAGGAATCCGAACGTGTATAGGCTCATTGAAAAGAGCGTAAAATATATGATAAGGGACGTTGTAGATTTTTGCGCAGGTGTCATGAGTAAACTTACAAAAAAACTTAAATATATTTGTTATGTCTGCGCAATTAGGGGGACGTAACCAACCTTGCGACCGGTCACTGTGAACACCAAACGCAGCCCGACTTCACGTTTGGGGTTGCAGACAAAACAAAATGAGTTCGCAAACTTACAACGAACAAAACCCTTAAAATACAGGGCTTTATGCAGCACGCCTGTGTGAACTAGCTAACGCCTAGACGGGTCACCGCAGAGGACAGGGGAGTATGTAATGCTGTTTCATGAAAGCTTACAAAGGCTTACCTAATATAAAGCGCGTAACAAACACACCATGCTGCATACCCTAGAACCACGAATAAACGCTCGTTTTACCCTTACTATCTGTCTCATAAAACAAGACTTTATGCATCACAGCTGTTTCAACTAGTAAAACCTTTACGCTTAGACTGTGTCACTGTAGCTAACAAAAGAGCGTATAGTCCCGGTTTATCCTAGAAAGTTCATTCTAACGCGCACACGCGGGTGAGTTAGGCCGGGTGTATCAACCAAACAGAGGCAAGAGGAAAAAGGCGCTCCAACCGAAAAGACAGCCGGCGTGCAATTATCTTGCGGCGGTCGCGTACTTGTTGGGCAAGCGCGCCGTTCGCGCCAGCTACGGCGCAATTATTTCTCTCCAGGCGTTCGCGTCAGTGCAACAGAAGACCTTGAGATGTACAACCAACGTGTAATTTGTTTTTAACCTTGCGTCAGTCGCCCAGAAATGACGAAAATGCGCCATTTCCGATTACGTTGTCAACAATCACGTTTCTAAAGTTCTTATCGAAAAAGTACGCCCGTCCAACAGCGAGGAAGCAAAAGGACAAACCTCTGACAACGCTCGATGAATTGCTTTACCACGTTTTCAATTGGCCACCACAACATTTTAACACTAATATATGGTCAGATTTACGGTTTGCACTTAGGATACAGATCCAAACTTTATGACGAACATTCAACTGCTCTCCCTAAGCGCAAGTGAGCTAAATCTGCAGTAAGACTTCAACCGAGGCAACAAGGCCAATTCAGTACGTTACTTGCGGGCAGTCGTGTGTGTGGCGGAGCAATTATCTTTTCGACCAGTGCGAGCACTGGTCCCGTCGAAAGAGACCAAGTAGTGGGCAGTGCGCGAGTTATGCGATTGGGAATAATTTGTTTTGAAAGAGCGCAAGATGTGCAGCTGGTGCTTAATTTGTGTTGTACTTACGCCAGTCGCATAGTGCCTTGAAGACGTTAAGTTGTTTTCGTTTACTGTAGTCCGTTTGGCGTAAATGACTTATTAGAGAATTTTGACACCCCTCAGTGCACAGAAGACGTTTAATGATTATTAACGTCCGGTTAAACAATATTTTTTGGGTTTATTTTGCTGACTTTATGTGCGTTGTTTGCCACATTTACAAATGCTTGCGCGAAAAATAATAAAACTGACTCACGGGACAAAACCACGTCTTTTTCCGTAAACATCACGGAAAAAAAAACCTTTTTTAGGCTTAAAAAGACAAACATGGTTGAGTAATACAGCAGGAATAGTGCCTGTTGTGCGTGAAACGTGGCGACAGTCGCAAAGTAGTGGTTGATTGGCAAACGCTTATTTTGAGCTAACGCTTGTGGTTTCTTGATGCATAACACAAGTGTCCAGTTAGAAAAAAAGAAAAAAATTTCAACTTGTTCGCAGTAAAGGCTGTCATTAGCTAACTAGACGACTGCTCAGCAGTTTACCATAGACAGTGTTATGACAGCACGACGTTACTTGCGATGACGGACAACCAAAGGAGAGAACAAATCTTTACTTTGTGCAAGACAACGCGCGCTGGTTAATTAATTAGTGCAACAGCAGCTTTCCCGCCAAACTGTGTCTTCGGTCGGCGGACGACACCTTACAGCTAAAAGTAATATGGAGAAACTCCTTCTTTTCTAAGATTCGTGGACAGGATAGGCGTTAAAAATCGAAAGAGGTCCCTTTGTTGTCTTGTGCAAGTGTGCTTTTTGTGATCAGCTTTTAGCCGACTTCTGCGCCAGCTTGAAAAATTATCAGCGTCACCTCTCGTCACGTCATACGGGAAAACTTGAGGATCACTGCATTGCTCCTGGTTGCGTTATAGTTGGCGCAAGTCTGTGATTGTGACAGCCTAACGGAGGGCATTGCTTACCACGTGTGCGAGTTCGCGTCTGGGCGTCTCAGCTGTAGTGCGGCTTGGAGACTTGTTTCTTGTTTCAGCGCATGCTGTACTTGGTCTCTAACGGGTCAAATCTTTTGCAGCCAATGAATTAACAGAACCGACAGCAATGCAGTGTGCNGCTAATTGCAGTAAGTTGGACAAGGTTGCGGTTGAGGTTGTTTGCGTTAATAGTTACTAGTTCATTGACAAAATTTCAATGCTAATTCTGCATGTTTATGTTGTTCTTTTAGCGAGCAAATTTGTGTGCGTCAAGCGACGTCGTCCGTTGTTCGCTAGCAACGAGGTGTCGTTGGTAAATGGATCAAGTTTGACCCATCGGTAAGTCCTGACAGTTTCGGTGCAAGACTTGACAAATAACTTGCAGATTTGTGACCCACGTCGGACACTTGGTGAAGCAGCATCCGATTCGTCGAGCCATTAGTGCTACTACTTCTTGCAAGGTATGCAAGTTGCTAGGCATATAGCCGTTCGAAGAAAATTGTGCTTAAAAGCTGACACCAAAATGCATTTGTTTGTTGGCAACAACATTGCTCGTTTAAGGTCCGTACACTATCACGGAGTCTCGGACTTTCTCACACTCAGTGCGAGGCTTTCGAATTGGGTGTGAACAAAGTGTCGACCAAAGTGTGAGTGTCCACCTAAGTCCAGACTTTGCGAATCGCATCGCGTCAAAGTGTCGACCGGGCGCGTGTTCACAATCAATCCAAAAGTCTCGCACTAAGTGTGAACTATGGTCCAAAGTGTGGATCAAAACTTTTTGATTTTTGGTTTACAGTCCACACTTTTTTCGCGAAAAATCATGTTTTTCGTCCACAATGCGCTCTCTGTGGCTACAATGATTATTGATTTTTTCCGTATTTTAGCGTCAAGTAGCGTCGATTCACCGCCATGACCAAGAAGGACGAGCGCATAGCGCGTGAGGTGAAGCTGATCAACGCGGTGCATGGCCAGACTCGTCTGTGGCAGAAGTCGGACAATAAATACTCCGATCAGAATTCCAAAGGACCGATTTGGGCGAAGCTGGCGAAGGACTGCGGCTTCGCAGGTAGGAGAAATTAGAAGCAAATTGCACAAGACATGACAAAATCCGCCGATTTTGATGGAAAGGAGGCGTCGACGGCGTGGAAGAATCTGCGCAAGTATTACGTCAACGCGCTCAAGAAGAAAAAGGCCAGCACGGGCTCGGGTCTCGACGATGTCCAGATGGACGCCGGCGACAACAAGCATGCTGACGAGCTAGCCTTTCTGCGTCCGGAGACCGAAGACCGTCCCAGGTACTGAGACTAATGGTACATGGAAATGACAAAAATGCGCTTTAGCCGTTCCACCCTCGACAAGCAGCCGTCCACGGACAACGACGGAGACGATCCCGAGTACGTCGGATCGGAGTACGAGGATGAGGAAGAGGACGAGGAGGAAGTTGAGGAGCGTGGCAAGCGTACCCAGAGTCGCAAGTCGTCGGTCAAGTCTCCACGCTCGTCGATGAGCTCGTTCAGGCAAGCCAGGCACCCAGCAAGGCCGACTCGGAGGACCTCTTCAAGCGTCCCGCTTCCGTGAAGGGCGGCAAGAAGCGTCGCACGGCCCGCGACGAGGTGGAGCAGGACCTGCTCAGCATTATCCGGGCACCGGACGACGTCGACGACCACGAGGCGCTGTGCGGCAAGCAGGTGACCAACTTCCTGCGTAAGCTGCCTCCCATGAAGCGCCGCACGGCCATCATCAAGATGCAGCAGCTCATGTTCCGCTTCGAATACGACGCGCAGCTCGTGTACGAGACGGCTACGCAGCAGGAGCTTCCGCCGCAGCAGGAGCTTCCGCCACAACAGGAGCTTCCGCCGCAGCAGGAGCTTCCGCCGCAGCAGGAGCAGGAGCAGCAGGTACTCGCAATCCCCGCCCCTACCCCCACCCTGTCTATTCTCGTATTTTCAGGCTGGCACATCGGCGAGCTTCGCGAACAGTGCGGCCGACGCATGGGCCATGGACGGCACCGTCATCGACCAGAACAGTATGGAGGCCCTCAACGGCGATCCGATGTTCAGCTCCACCGCGTCCATCTCCAACTGAGCCTTTTCAGTTTTATTTGTGTTTATGCATGGATGTATTTAGTCCTCTCTGAGCACGGTAAACTGAACGTCACTTATTGCTTTGATTGTGAACGAGTGTGAGTGTGGACTGAGAGTGTCGACCAAAGTGCGACACTAGGCAAAGTGTGACACCTTTCGCATTCCCCACACTTTTTCGGTTGATTGTGAACAAAAGTGTGGGATTTTGCGTTTTCTCACACTTAGTGCGAGACTCAAAAGGCCGTGACTTGAGTCTCGGACTCGTTGATTGTGAACTTAGCTTTAGGTGCACAAGCACTCGCTCAAGTCGATTTTCTCCTCTTCGGTAGAACCTCTGCAACTTGCAGTTCTTCAAATTCGTAAGAGCGCAATGCTCAAGCATGCAAAGACATCGCATGTTTAGAGAGCCTGCTACAGAACCCAGCGCTTGTCAACAGTCGATTCTACTCGGCCCGAGGCGTGCCTTCTCGCGGAGGAGGGAGTGGCAGTCGCTAGCTCGTCATCGGCACGGAATACAGCCGTTTAGCTCTGATCGCGCTCGTCGACGACATGGATTAAAGCTCAACGTGCTCTATGCCCTGGCCTTGCATGCCTTTGTGCTTGTCTCTTTGATGTCTCTGGTTCTGTTCTTGCCTTTTGACGCACTCTGAGGATCGGAGCGAGAGATGAGTAGTCCAAAGTCAAAAGAGCCCAGACAAGGGATGGTCGCTCTGATTTGGGGCAAATCAGTAGTCCGGAGGGGAGGAATGTTGGAAGCATAGTTCCTTCTTTGCGTAATTTCCCCGCTGGTGTGAAATCTTCATGAACTCTACACCGCGAGCGGCTCTGCGTCGCGTGTGTGGCATAACGCCCGCTACGCCAAACCGGCTTAAGCGACCGGTTACTAGAACGATTCCTATCCACCGTACTGTTCCTAAAATCCTCTCTTGGCCCAAATCACAAAGGTGCGTGTTCTTGGTCTGTGTCTGCTCCTCGTCTAGTGTCTCCTGCTCTCCGTATTTCCTCCGGCCGTCAACCGATTGCCACTGTTGCTTTGTTAGTTTGCCTTAGGCTCCGTGCTTTAATTGCTGCCTCCGTTAAATAAATAGCACGTGCAACTGGTATCAGTGGGAGGGTGTTGCGGATCTTTTAGGGAGCCTAGGTTCGATAAAAAAGCCTTGATAACCCAATAATTTAGCGGCGACGATGAAATCTACGTGCTGAATGGGGTTTATGACACTTTTAAGCTTTCAGCTTTTCAGCTATACTCACAGGAGTGCTAATCGAAGCATTCCAATAAATTTCCGTTGAAATTTCAGGTTGCTGGTAGACGCGATACTCTGCAATTACCCCCGTTGTGATTATAGAGTTTCGGGGCGACTTAGCGAATTGCGGCTTCTTTTAGGGTATTATATTAGATTATGCTAGCGTCTCGCGTGCGCCAACGCGCACGCAGCGGCGCCAATCTCGGACTTATAAGATTTTGACTGACCATAACTGTTTACTCAAGGGGAGCAGGAGGAGAATGCGTAGCAGGAGCATGCTCCGCAGTAGCATTGGAAGCAGGCGCAAAGAAGTAACGGCATGCGAAGCGATGAGCATGCTAATCGTAGCATGTGAAGCAGGTGCATTCTAAGCAGGAGCATGCAAATCAGAGCATGCTAAGCAGGAGCATGTAAATCAGGCACATGGGAAGCAAGAACATGCTAAGCAGGAACCGAAGCATAGAATTTGGGTAATTATTATGCACGTGCTATGCGAATATGGCCACTGTTTGGAGTCCTTGAATCATCTGATTGATACGTGGAATCTCCGATAGCGGCGCCGGCTACGCGAAGTGCAGACCAGCCGATAGTTCTTGACACTTGTACTAAATTCAGTATAAGTTAAATAAACCTTACAAGGAGGGAGGGGAGGCCTCCGTTTTCATATGATTACAGGGAGGGAGGGGTGGGAGGGGCCCACGTATACATAAAACAGCACCAGTTAAAATCGCCCGCTCAGAGCAAATTTCGACTATATTTCTCAAATTTTCACCTAAAATTTTGCCGGTATCGCCTGCGGCGGGCCATTTTTCTCGGAGTTTTTTTTAACTAATTTGCCAAATTTTGATTTTTTGGCCGATTTTGGGCGATTTTGAGCAAAATTTTCCTGATTGTCTACGCAAAATAATGCAAAAATATTTTTCGGTTAATATTACAGGGGAGGGAGGGAATCGAGGCTCTGTTAACATTTTATTTGCATGGGGGGGTGGGGATAAAAACGGCTCTGTAATTTTACATAATTTCCGGACGGACACTGTTCTGTCCAACCATCAACGTGACGGATTGCAACATGAGGGCCTCAGTATCAGGTATGACACGCGGCCACGGTCTAGCTCAAAGCAAGCGTTTGGACGATGGTCACTCACCTGGCCATCATCATGTACGGTAATAGGCGAGGCTTTATCAAATATCCTTATTTTCGGAAGCCTGTTTTGATAAGGTTCCGGGCGCGTCTTGACAATGCGGAGAGTGTCCAGCTTACTGTAAGCCGTAATCCGCAGTGTAAACATCAAAGTCCCTACGGAGTTAAGTTCCAAACGCAAGAAAAATTGAATTACCGACCACGTTACACTTTTTATTCCGAGAATAATGAAATATCTTCGAGATATTGCTTATTTTGTTAAATTTGTGGCAGCAATCTGCACAAGATTGTATAGGCACCAATGGCAGATCCAGGCATTTGAGTACGAGTATGAACAATTTCATTGAAACCTCTACTGCTGAATCGTTAGATAATAATGTATTCACAAAAGGCAGACATTAGTAAGTGGAGACTACAGTCGCTACTCTGTTACATCACAGTAGTCCTTGATAAGGCCACTGGGCGCTCTCCCGCCGGCGTCAAAGTACTCAGCAGTAGTAGCGAAGGCAAAGTAAATGCGACCAGATGATGTCGCTTCTTATTGCCAGGGTCAGTGTTGACGAATATGACGTTAGAATAATGGTGTGAGTCACGTGTTTTACCACAAGGAGCGTAATATAAACGCAGAATGATTCCGAAGTGATTTTAGAGAACGTCGAAAATTGCCACTTTAGTCAGATTCATACTGAATCGTCCGCTACAATCGCTCGATACTGGCCAAATGAGAGCAACTGGTCAAATTCAGCAAAGTGCAGGCTACTGGTGACGTGTGTCACGAGTGGTCAGTGTCGCCAAAAAATCGCAAGCCGCAGCCGCATTTAGGGACGTGGGCTGTTTGCGAGTTGTGATACCGGTCATGAAGACTGGTATGACAGAGACGAATTTGGGATTTGTGTCGTACTAGTGTCAGAGGAAATCAAAAAGCTGGAATCGTATTTGTTTTTTCTCCGATTAAAAACAGAATGGCGGGCGACACAGTGTTTTAGATGGCCCCCAAAATTCCAAAATCACTTCTACTTCACTACTTCAAAGCAAAATTTATAGTACTTATTACTTTCGAGCAAAATGCTAATAACCCGACCACGTCAGTTACGGCTAATTTTGAAGACTCGAGAATCGATCCTCC
>JNEY01001306.1:0-10772 GCA_020875895.1 Aphelenchus avenae
TTTTAAGAGCCTACCGGCTGTGAAAATAGCACAGCAGTCCCGAGCAGGATGTCCGCCACGCACGTCATCGTCAGCATGCGCTTGTAGATGGCGAGCTGCTGCGTAGAGCACAATAGAATGAGAGACAGCAGGAGGAGGTTGAGAAGCAGTGCCGCAGTGCATTTAATGGAATCGAATGTGTGGTGAACGCGTTGGATGTCTGAAAACACACGTGAAAAACCCATTTTAGTCGGCACTCACAGTTAGTTTCTGAACTGTATATTGAAGGTTCAGTGCTAACTCGTAAGTTTGACTCACTACGCACTTACCCATGACCGTAGCTTGGCCGACCCAGCCCGCAACTTCGGCTGAATGAACTGGTGGGCTTTCGAACTGCGACGCACGTAGATCCTTAAATTGCTAAGCGCTTGACGTCGATCTGACTTCCGTCGACATCCAGGCTACAGGAAATCACCAGGAGAATTTATCCTATAACCGGACAGTACTCAGCCGACAAATTGCCTGTGCACACGAACAAATCCGATTTACTGCGTGTAAAAAAGCACTGATGAGACCGACGAAAAGCGCAGAACAACGAAGGACCAATAAGACAAGTTACGTCTGGATCGTCATCGCACTTTCGCGTCGTCAGTTAATTACGGATGATGCTCGAGAGGCAAATTTTTGGCTTTCCTCACGCATGCCGGATGGGTGACTAACTCAAGCCGCTTGTGAAAATGTCACGAAAGATCTGAGTTGTTTTCCGTTCAATCCGCGTATGCGCATGTATACGGAACACTGCGCATGGAAACTCCCATAATTGCATAATTTGTACGAAAACATAGTTTTGCATTCGTAGACGTAAACGTGTTCTTTTATGACAATACACTCACATAATCCCCACAAGAGTTCCTGGCAGCGAGATTGTTACGTCAACGGAAGGGTGTCCCGCAAAAAGATTCGACTGAGTGCCACAAGAGATTCGTAAAGAATAAAAGTAAACTGATGAGCACTTTGGCACTACGCGTTGCATTATAAGTACTACATCGAAATGTATGTATTCCTATGTGACCATGCTTAGAACGCGTGGGATGCCTTCCACCCTTGAGAGCGTCTACGACGAGAACCAAGCACCGTAAGCAAGGCATACATGAAGTAAGGTAGGCGTAGGACTGGTATCGTCATCGAATGTTGATTAGCGCTAGAAGTGCGTCATGGAAAAGGTGTGCTTCTGGCCCTCGGCGATTTAATAGCAAGTCTCACAACGATTGGTCATCGCTTCGCAGAACTTAAATCACAAAGAGTACTCTCAAGGGATTTCGAAAACGGCAGTGCGCAGTTTGCACAAGGTCAGGTGAGCGTGAGGACAACGACATTCTCGTCTCTGGACCTGCCAGCTGACGGTTCCAGGTCGAAAGCTTGCGCTTTGCTTTCTTTTCCCCGGTTTTTGAAAATCGTCCTTGTACGGCACTGAACACATGATGCTATAAAAGAAAGTGTAATTTATTACAGCTCCAGAAACGTATTCAAAGGGTTTTGCCGTTAATAAAGTAGCACGGTATCTTCCCGTGCAGGCGGGGAATTATTATGTTGATGTCCCTCTCAATCGCACCGATCACTTAGAGGCTTCAGCAGGTTCGTACTCCCTCCCCTTAGCGCGACGATGGTCTCACTCGGCCAAAGGCCTGCAGGATTTCGACGGTGCGAATGGAAGCTCGTGTGTACCATGTACGACCAGTTCCGCGTAAATTCGCAGAGTATTGCGGTAGAACAGAAACAATCCTCAGATTGTATTTCCTAAAGTAGTTGATGTTCTCGGTGCAACATTTTAACCTGAGGCAAATGCGCACGTAAATTATTTGAAACCCCATCGAACGATTTCGTACGAAACCTTCCAAATTCGAAGAAGCGTCTCGTACAACCCGCACTTCCGTCCCGTCTTGTAACCCCCCCCCCTTCTCCAGCAGGGTGCAAAGGGAGCGATTGGTACCCAACATGTCTACTGACTCTCCTAGTAGCTGGAATGTTTATTTTGCTCGTTCTTTGCACGAGCGAAACGCTTGCACAACAGCGTTTCTATACGGCTTTACGTACGTAAGCAATAGAACGTGGGTTGCCAATGGATACACGCTAGCGACGGTTAGCGCGCACACAAAAACAACCGATGCAAACGGCCATCCGACGAGGACAGCGATATTGCAAACAAGAACCGGGCAGAGAATAGTGATGGAGCAAATCAACATATCCAGCATCAAGACATTGACGAGAGTCTCATAGAGCTCGACGGTGTGTTTGGTAAAACTACGCTTGTTGCGCCGGAGAAAGCGATAACAGGAAGTCGAGCAGTACGCGACGACGCAAACAGCGACGACGTTGTAGACAACAGTTGTAATGCTCGTAAGCTTCCAGAGAACGCCGATCGGCTAAAGAACTAAGGCCATGTCTGCAGAGGACTTTAGACACGACACACTGAGCTTCTGCACCAAGAACACCTAGCGCATGAGTTACATCCGGCAAATTGTTGCGGCGGGCACTAGATACCTTGACACTACTTCGCCAGATTTCACAACAAGCTTGGGTACTTGACCACGTGCCGTTTTACGTTCACAATGGAGAGAATTACTGCCGTTCCGTTTCTTTTGGAAACGATCTTTTGCATTAAACGGGTTTTAAAACCACAGCACGGACGGGACGGCGTTGAACCACGTTTCGCATCCGAAGCCGAACCGAACATGGATTCGGGCAGCATGCCCTCTACTGTTGGAAAGGAACCCCACCTTTCACAATAAGTAGGTTCAGATAACTTTCGCCGATCAGAAGCCTAAACTTACCAGATATCCCACCGCATTGCGACCCTGTATCATTGCGACCACGCCGACATCACGGTGAGACAACAACTGAGAATGTCCCACTGACACCATGTGGAAGGGTACGACCATTGTCGCAACAAGAATAGTTTCCGCTATCAGTATAAGCGGTATAGCAAACTTGGCGGTGCACAATATGTGCGTAAGTCTGCTCTCAACCGTCTGAGCGTACCGAAACAAAAATAGGAGTATCGTCGACAGAACGGCGGAGACGACGAGGAAGAACATGACGTCAACGTATATGACTGCGACGGTGTCTGGAAACCAAACGTGCTTGAAAAGTCCGCCGCTGACTATGACGAAGTAGGGGTACAGTGGTTCCGGACGTGCGATACAGTAGAGGACATCGAACGCCACCGTAAGCGATGCATTGAAGATGACGTACCTAAAGCGGTGACTGCGAATGTGCCTTCATGCTGCAGAAGTAGGGCATACAATTTGTAGGCGCCCATTTCCTTCGGAGACCTTGTTTTCACAACCACTACGAGAATAATGTAGCAAAACGAGGATAGCGTCGAAATTAAGTAAGCGAAGAGTTCGGTCGCAACAAACACGGAAGAAGGACGCGGGTACAGTTTGGACGTTGTAAAGTTTGAAGAACTGAGTGGGGCGACAGTCGTTGACATATCCATCGCCGCGATACCGACTGGACAGACCCCTTTGTCGCCTTAATTCAAGTCACCTGTTCGTCTTGCGGTTCTTGTTTTCTGACGGTAATTAATTCCGAGGGGGCCAGGTGTCCATATGTAGGAGTTGTTTATGCTGCGCTCAGGCATAACAGGATTAAATGTTAGCTCTCTTGTACCCGAAGAACAGGCTGTTACATGCTTCTAGCATGCCTCTTCCTGGTGGTCGAGATGTGTTGTTTGAGCTTGTCGCTCATTCAGCTACCTATTTAGATATTTACGAGTGCTCTCGCCTTATAGCGGTACCGTGCGGTGCTAGCGTCGCGGAGGCTATTTTCACTCGCTATTGCGGGAGCGTTCGAGATCCCTAACAATGATCATTGATTCCACTGGCGTCATCTTAGACACACATTGAAAGCAAAGCTATCTTATTGTATGACAGTTCCAGCTTAGTCGTTGGTAGCAAACGCGTCTTCGCAACTTCTGACTTCCCCAAGCATGAAGTCGTCTCAATGCTGCTCGATACGAATGGCTGCAGTAGGCAAAGAGGAAGAGGTTCAGCTGGAGGTAGATCACTTGAACTGTGTTCACGACGATCTGTATGATTCCATACCAAACGGTTTCAGCAAGCTGCAATTGCTTGTTTGGCTAAACAGCCATGGTCGTTTGACCTACGTCGTCCGTGTACAGGTAGTCGACGACGGCATACGGCCAGTTGCAGATGGCGAAAGCAACTGACAAGAAAAGGCATATGCGTACCGTTGCCTGAAGCACGCAGATTGTCCGTCAGAACAAATAGTCCGTATTACCAACTACCTGACAATTAACCCAAGGTGCTTAGCATACCGTTTGCTTCTTGGTCCACCGTCCTTTCTCCGACAAACGGACCTCGCCGTAGTAACCGCTGTCCAATTCTCTCAGTCGTGACAGGTTTCTGAGCGAGATCAAGATCATGGCTATACCCGTGCTGAAGTATTCCAACAGGATAGACAAGGTTCTTAGAGTCATGTACCAAGCGCTGTCGGTAACCTGCAATGGAAAACGCAGTAAATTGTTACCCCTTGAATTCGCCCGTGAAAACCTGCGCAAATTTCAAAAACACGCGGGCAGTCTCCTACAGTTTTGAAAGGTGTCGGAACGCCCTAAGCTTGTCGTAACTCTTACAAGTTCGTTCTCCTCGAAATCATACTCAGACACAATGCGATGAAAGGGAAGCCACCTTGAGGCGCACAGCATTCCCATAAGAACACATATTAACGAAATCAGCAGCCTCACCTTAAGCTTCCAAGTCAGCCGTACAGATAATTAGAGACCTACCCTCAACTGAGTAAACGACAACCGAAAGTACAAAGGATTAGTCAGCGCCACATATCTGTCAACGCATAGCGACAGCGTCAGGAATCCGTACGTCGCAACCATAGCATTTTGAAAGTACGACAACAAGTGAGCGCGAACAACCACTCCGACGAGGTTCATGCGGAAAACACAGAGATCGATGAGGCTCCCGAAGATGACCAGAACTAGCGCGACGATGCTTGCGAATGCCTAAAGCACAGTCAAGGCAGGGTTGTAATTAGGATATCAGGAAGGAGGGGTGGACCTCGGTAGAAGTCAGAGTGCGCCTCAAAACGGGCCTAAAGTAAGCTCCAACGGCATAAAAGGGTTAAAATAAAGCTAAAGATGGCATTTCAAGCTAACATAAAGAAACCGTTTTTTTCCAAAAGGTCGCCCTTGCTCTACCGGCAGGTGAAGCCCGCGGATAGCCCTCCCCTATCCATCCGCTAGTGCCCTCAGGGGGAACTTTGTCTTGGAACAGGCGGGCAAGTCTTGTCCGCCCGGTTCCGGAATTTGGCGAAACGGTTAAATCTCAGAGCAAAATGTACTAAAGGCATAATTCGCTGTCCGCTTCACAGTCTCACCTGAAGGAAGAGAAGAAAGAACCCACGCCTCCTCAGAGCATATCGAATATAAAGCAGCAACAGGAAGTGCAACACTGCGAAGACGAGTCCTACGATCGCAACGCATAGGTCAATATACCGTCGTGCGTGAATGAAGTGTTGCACTGCTTGACAGCCATGGTCGCCCTCCGAACGGTTAACTTTCACGTGTACCTGGAACTGCCCCACCGGCAGACCACTCCACATCTGCGTTACAAAGTGATCACTACACGGAAAGATCTGTCTCTGCGGATTGAATTGTTCGGGCAATGAGGACACACCTTCTTCCAGAGTTTACGAGCAAATGTTACAAGTGCGAGCAAATACACGAACGCACCTTTCTGCGTTGAACGAAAGGCTCCGAGCGAGTGATGAACAAAAGTTTCGATTGAATCCTCAAATTTGCAAGAGAGCGAAACTGAAATCGATAGCACAGTACGATACGCTACCAATAAAGTGGTGATGAAAAAACGGTTGCTCCGATTAGTCCCTATGCTCTGCGCTGGTATGAGTGCAGAAATATAAAGCACCAAAATATCCTTCGACATTTTGGCCGACGCTGGCTATTCCCCCCTTTTTGTATCGTTTTGACTAGCGGGATCAGTCCCGTGTCGCTTTCCGCCAAAGCGAAGCCCGTACGATCCGGCGCCGGTTCAAACCGTTGGGCGCATATGGTTCGCACTTTGGTTCACGTACGAGGCTCGCTGTGTGTTGTGTCAATAGGCCTATAGCACTTTGGAAGGTCGAATGACAAATACGGGAATTGCGGTACGGTGGTTGCTACACGAAGGGACACCTTCCAGTTATCAAAGTGCACGAAGAAGCCCTGCGAAATGCACTTTGCACTAAACATCGAATTTAATCTCACTGCTTAAGTCGAACGTTAGCACAGGCTCGCGTACTATGTTTTTCACAATACACACATCACACAATCAAATAGGGCACAATGACTACAGGTTTATGTTTTGGTATAAGGCTGGCGCACAACAAGTCAAACAAAATAAAAGAGCCATAATCAACCAAACCGGATGTAGGAGCTCTTCGGACCTGCGTGATGTCCGAACAACACCTTTCTTAGTTTTCTCAGCGAAGGATGCCTTCTCTGCCGATTGTTCAACTTTGTCGTGTCTGCCGGAAGTAACAACCTAAACACGAGGCTTTTCCGACTGTGATGATGTCGTAGTTCTAAAGGCCTAGTTAAGTAAGCGAATACAGTTTACGCAGAGAAATGAGTGCGGGTCCCTGATATCAGCGCCGAACACTTATTTTGCAGCGAATGAAACCGAAACTGAACCCCTGCAAGCGTGACCCTTATCAATGGCGTGTCGATGCCTTCTTAATGAGTATCGAAGGTGAAGCAGCAGTGTGAAGTGAAGTTTTGCGAATATGAGCCCCACGGTCGCGACAAACAAGTATACCGTCGCGCATGAATGAAGTGTTGCACTGCTTGGCAGCCATGGTCGCCCTGCGAACGGTTAACTTTCACGTGAACTTGGAACTGCCCCACTGGTACATCACTCCAGATTTGAGTCGACACTGATCCTCTATGCGGAAAACCTGTCACCAATAATTGTTCTGCCAGTTCGGGCGCACCCTCCTCCATAATTTACGAGCAAAGGTTACACATGTGGGCAAATACACGAACGCTTCTTACTTCTTTGAATGGAAGGCGTCAGGCAAGTGCTGAGTTAAAGTTTTTCACGGATCACGAAATATAGCAAGAGGTGGAAAACTGCTTAACAGGGACGGGTTCGGACAGGATTCAAGCCAAAACTGAAGACTTTGTTTTACTGCCGACTGCCGACATGTCACTAATCGTTCTGTTTTCAGAAAATTTAAAGTTATCTTTCAGTATTTTGGCCAACTCTGGCTAATTATTTCCATGTATGGATTATCTTTTGGCAAGCGGTTCGAGTCAGGTCCTGTTAAAAATGTGATAATGTGGATATCCCTGCTTAGGCTGCCCGCTTTGTTGAAGTAGGATCTGCTTCACATACAAGGTGCACTGTGAGCCATAAAGTGCAAAGGTGTATGTTTATTTTGTTGCAAGTCCTCCATGGCTACTATTGTCGCTAGGTGTTGTACCATGGAGGGTCACGTATGACGAATACGACACTTGCGGTACGGTGGTTGTTACACAGAACGACACCTTCCAGTTGTCTAAGTGCAAGGAGAAGCCCTACGAAATGCACTTTGCACAAAGATCCCATTTTAATCTCTCGACTTAAGTCGTACGGTACGCAGGCTCTGATACTACGGTTTTCACCATGCAGAACATCATAAATCCCGCTAGGTTTTTGTAGTCCAGCACACGGTCTTTGTTTTGGTATAAGGCAAAGCGCAGAACAAGTCAAAGTGTAGCAAAACAGCCATAATCAACCGAAGCGGATGTAGGAGCTCTGGGATAATCCGGGATGTCCGAACAACATCCTTAGTTTCCTCAGCGAGTGGTGCCTTCTCTGCCGGTTGTGCAACATTGTCGTATTAGCCGGTAGCAACAGCCTGGACACGAGGCTCTTCCGACTGTGATGTCGTCGTAGTTCTAAAGGTCCCATTTAAGCCAAAAAAACTCAAGTTAACCCAGTGAAATGAGTGTTATTACCAATATCAGAGCCGAACGCTTTTTTTGCGGTGGCCGAAAACGGAACGGCGGCTTACGCACTCAGCTCTATGTTATAGTTTGGTTCTACCCCAACTTTCTTAGAGGTCCCGAGGGAAAGAGTCACTGTATGGGCACAATGGACACTATACAAGGGGGCCGCCGCTAGGCGCACAGCCTGGTCGTAATTAAGTAAAAATCCCTCAAAATTAGGTCATTCTAACGTAACAATGTCGAAAATTTGTACATGAATAATTTACTTTTGTCGAACAAGAAATCTTGAAAAGGCCAAAAATGGGCATCAGAAAAAAAACCCGCGCCATCTCTTGTATGTCGACTTTCATTTTTGGAACTAGGGCTTTTTGAAGCTTCCCAAGAGGCAAGAAACGAGCTAGCAAATAGTTATTCACGTTACCAAATCAAGCAACGCTTGCTAACATACCATGCAAAGAAGTCGTGCTTGTCCTCTCTTCTGCTTGAGGTCCAGACGGTTTCGAACAGCAGGGGCCGTGCAGGCTCATCAGAACTATGAACCAGAGACTAACACACATCAGATACATCTTAGTGAAGCGCCAAGGATAATCTCGTATCGGGCTCAATTTATATACATACGCTTGTAGGGCTTCCGGACAATCTGTGATCCAGCTTCAAGCCTTGTCAGGCTTCGTTTGAGGCCAGTTACCTAATCGTATTTTTGTGAATATGAGCTTACTCTATGTTTGAAGAAGACTTTCAGGCATGTGGGAGTGTACTGAAATCTTCAACGTGATCAGTTCTGTGACTACAAGGACGAATGCCAAATGATTTTGTTCTTCTTTGGCGAGGCCAGTAATAAGACGAATCTAACAGGATTGTAACAAAATCTTTCGACTACTTACTGCGCGCTCCTCAAGGGTCCTCTAACACATCGCATCGTGTATATTTGATTCGATAGTTTACGCTCTTTCGATTGTATGCGGGGCGATCGCCAAAGAGCCTGCTTTTGGCCGAGTCTAATCTAATATACGGTCCGTATCGAAAATTTCGGTAGCCTACTGGGAATTAGAAGAGTGCAGTCAGACGCTAAAAAGTTTCGGGAAACGCATACGCGGAAACTTGGTCGACGTGCAACCAATGACACGACATCATGAGAGTTAGGAGAGGTTCCCGCAATTCACTCCTCACAGCCTGTAGCCTGATACGCACTTATAACTTACCCTTTTATGGGAACGTGCTGAATATTCATGTGTATCCATGCAAGAAAAACACTGCGACAGGAGTGTCTCTCAACACGGTCTACCTGATCGCAGAGATTGGAAAACTTCAGCTTTTATGTTCTGTGTGTTCTGTGTTCTGTATGTTCTTCAAGACTAATACTTTACGACAGCCTGCCACTGCGGGTTAGCAACCAGGACGTTCGCCTGCTAGCTAGAGCACTATTTAGTGGAAGACAAGCAGCCGAGTCTGGAATGTACAGAAAACTGGCTGCGTCCAGGGCATTTTCTTCGCGAAGGCCTCAAGTATCCGCTGGAGAAAGGACCCTTAACTGATTATTAACGCATAGTGTTGAGTGGTAACGCCCGGCTGACCCACCTGGCCGTAGATGACAATGAGCATTATCGACGAAAATATAGCATTCTTTTCCTTAGTTCACTCAAATCCTGCTACTATGCTCTCTGGCGTTTCGAGTCGTATTGCCGAGTTGGGGAAATGACAAAGCAGTCGCCGCAAAGGGGCTACTGTTCAATCGTAGGTTATGACGACGCCTTGTTTCTGAACGGTGAAAAGGGTCCCTGAGGGACAGGAACAGGAAGATAAGCACTTCTGCCTCCGATCTATTTGTACTGTTGTCCTACCTAGACTACTTTATTCTAAAACTGAACAAGAAGACAACATTAAAATGTGCACAACTATCGCATACAGAATTAAAATTCGGATTAATTCAACGGAGCATTAAGGACCTGACATATGACATACGGTTAAGAGGCATTATGCACAAGATATAGAACGCAAACACAAAATGTCCTATCGGGTTTGCGCCTATAGCACTTGGGCCACTTAGAGATGTCCGAGAACGAAGCTGCGGACGAGCTCGGGGATGGCGGAGTCAAAGCCGCACACGTCAAGCATGCCCGGGTCGGAGGGGTCCGCCAGGGTGAAGTTCGTCGAAGTCATGCCCATCACGACCAGCTTTGCGTCCGGGATGCACATCTTGCTGCGATACTTCTGCAGCGCCTTGAACGGATGAATCTAAATAGGTAAAGCTACAATGGACCAAGCCATCGGTCTTGGAAGGCTTTGAAGCTACTGACGGAAGTGGCTTACCTTCTAGAGTTTGCAATTGACCCCCCCCCCCCGTACCGGCTACTAGTTGTTTCGGTCCCGTTGTTTCGGTCCCGTTTGTTTCGGTCCCCTTGTTTCGGTCCCGGTCTTTTCGGTCCCGGCTAAAATTTCGATATGTCGTTTCGGTCCCGGTCGTTTCGGTCCCGTTGTTTCGGTCCCGGTCTTTTCGGTCCCAGACAGAAAATAATTAAAATTCAGATTTCTTCGAAAAAAAACACGGATATAAAACGGCGCCCATTCCTTGACGCTCACTATTCCGTTTCCCGTTCCCTTGAAAAAAAGGGAACGTTAACGGTCGTGAGCGGGATTGATTCCGAACACTATCGATCAGTGCCTCGAGTCATTTACAGACGGCGCATGTCTTGTCGAGGTCGACGCGAGTCAGAAAGTGTAGGGCTTCGGCAGTGATATAGGCCAGCACAATGGGCATGATGGGCCCGCT
>JNEY01001307.1:9884-22591 GCA_020875895.1 Aphelenchus avenae
GACTCGATGAAGCTGATGTTGACATTTGCCCTCAAGGACCCTAAGTCGCCGCCGGAAGCATGCTCGATCCTCTATGAGCCTTATAAGGCCTGAGCGACGCCAAGAGGCCAACAACGAAAGTACTCAGTATTACGTTTTGAACGCAGAAAATAAAACAGTTTTGGATATGTGCGCGAATTCCACCGGTTCGGCGCCTCCCGAGCATTTTGGTACATTTTGGCTCTCCACGATGAAAAGGTCGGTGGATTTGAGGTAGGAAACGATGGCGGTGGGCTCTAAAACTTCTCAGGACAAAGTCAGAATGAATTTACACTGTGTAGTATCAAGGCTAGAAACCTCCTTTTCAAGAAAAGTTCGAAGAGGTAGGCAGACCATAACTGTTAGTTAATCTTTCTCGGTTTTAGCCTCTGTGTGCCCATGATTAGGCGTAGTCTTTGTGACCCTTCCTTGCGAGCTAATATAGAGGCTCTTCCTTCGGGTTTTTTGGACCTCATTTGTCACGTCAGAAAAGCAGACCGCAGGCGAGAAGAATTTTGAAACTGCGTTCTTCCTGACGATTAGTTATGTGATTCCGAGTAACGCAAGGAAAGTTCAACAGATATTACTCGTCGAGACTCAATTTGCGCGACTGGCAAACGTTCATACTCTGAAATGCAAGTCTCTATTGAGAAAGCATCGCGGGATCAACTGCGCCTTCACGCATATTTCTTAGGTTAATTGAGTTACAATGTCTTTCAAAAAAATATCCTGGAAGTGAATGCCTAGAAGTCATCTTAAAACCGATGTCTGGCTCAGGACTAAAATAGACTTCAAAACCCGTGTCCTTTCCCTGCTAGCACGGGACGGAAAACGCCATCTGTGAGTGTCTGAACGGGCCGTGGGGCCGTGCTACTTTGCGTACTAGCAGAGACCACAGGACGGCACGGCGGGGAGGGGGGGGGGGGGTGTAGGTCCCATTTTCCATGCCGTGATGAAGGGCCAAAAGTGCCCTTTTCGGCCGGAATCGTCCAAATTTTGGGCACTTTTGACCAAAATCCCATGATTGTCTTCAAGAATTACGGGAAAGTGCTTCCAAATTAAAATCTAATGTGTCGAAGGACATAATTCGTACACGTGCGGCTATTACTGAATCGCCAGGGGCTTTATTTGGGCATTTCCTGCATGTTACAAACCCCTGGCGCGACGCGTGCCGTAGCACGGCACGGAAAACGGCAACGCTAAGCCGTCCTGACACTGCACGGAGGACGACACGCGGACGGGGTGGTTCCCCGAAGTCCAGTGTAAAATTTTATCTTGTAAAACTAACAAAACTGAAGAAGCAACCGGGCCAGAAATTGGACTAAGCATAATGCGTCAGTGTGTATAAAAATGTCCCTTACTTTTTTGCCAGCCTCCCAGTGACTTATCGAAATAGGATTATCCATGTGCTGGGTTTCATTTCTGTATCGTGTTTACTGGGAAGGTTGTGAGTCACAACCTGTGACAAAGAAGTCGCCGAATCTCTGGCGTTCCAGCAATTCAGCATAAAATCGGGGACTCCAGGAAATTGGTTTGGAAACGGTGGAAAGGCCTCTGTTCGCGACTCATACCTCCACTCGACGAAAAGCTCCGGCAAATTCCAGAATCTCGTCCACGTTTTCGAAGTTTTCGACGACGACATCCAGCATACAGGCGACGGTGATTGTATTTGCGATGCCAGTATTTGCGAGGCGCGCAGGACATGTCTGCGACGCCTGCCGGACAGAAGGTCGCCCATCACTGCCAAGCGGCCTAGAGTGCAGTTGCGAAATGCGGCGGAGATGAATCCGGCCAAGCCTTCCTTGCTGGTAAGATCAAGCCAACAGACCGGGAGGCCATCTTCGCCGTCCGAATCGATCCACAAGATATCAATGCCACTGTCGTAAATATTGAACCCAAAGTTGGAGAAGTCGAATAGGCGGATCCTGTCGGCGCACTGGTTAGCAACGTCGGAGAAAGGCTTGTTGGCCAATTTGAGGCCGCCGAGGTCGTAATACCCGAGAAAAGAGATAACGTCGGCGAAGGTCTCAATCGGCAGCATTCTTGAGGAACTGGAGAGAAACTTGGTACTGACGAAACGAAATAGACCTGAGTTAGCTACCAATACGAGCTTTTAAACCGTCTTACAGCGAGAGTTTTCTCAGAACATTTGCACACGCAACAGCGATTCCCGAGCGTATTCAGTCCCCTCTCTCTCCTTATACTCTGCTACCAACGTTTTACGTGATCGAGTGTACGAGACGGAAACAGTGAACTTTAGGTTGGAGTCGTATCGAACATGGCACAAGAAAAGATTCCGAGAAACGTTCCCTCTCATTCACGTGAACAGATTTCCGAACGTACGCCGCGGATATCCTCATTTGGATGACCTTTGGTTTGCCACCATTCCTTGATTTTAAACGACGAAAATAACCAGAGACCGAAAAGCAAGACACGCATACCTAGTAGCAGTTTCCATTGTTACTGAATATGCATTAGTACGCAGTTTCAAAGTTTCAATTTGGCGTCCGAGATTGGTTTCTGCTGAGTCATGCCTCAGTGCGACGTAATGAATGGGGTGCTGTGGGCAACAACTCTTCGAGGGGGTTGACACTGGGTTGGATGCTAGGAATGCGGACTTGTCGGTAAGCTGGCCGTGCTTAGCCGATGCGCAAGCGTACGCTGCTTAAGGGTCACGTGTTTCCGATTCATTGAGATTCACTGGGCCAAGCGGAAAACAATTACGGGACAATAGGAAGCTTTAGTCAGTCTGGTAGTCGATGGCGAAGTGTCTCCCGTCTCTGCCTCGTCAGCTCTATGTTGCTGCGGTTCAGCGCTCCGTCGCGGACGATGCTGCCTTAGTCCAGCATCGTCCGCGAGGACGAGACGAGGTTGCAGAAGGACGGGCGGCTGACGGCGTCGCGGAATAGCCGCTCGGACTTCTCGATCTGGATGAGAATCCCGTCGGCGGTACGCGTGGTGACGCTACTCAACCGTCGAGGCTTCGAGGACACCGTTGACTCACGCCGACTTCGTGATGGGACCTAAAGCGCATGGTGGATTAGTTCGAGCAATGACGGATCCCACTTAATGAAAAGAAGCCTGTAACTTCCGATATGGTTGGACGCAGGAAACATCTGGGGAAGATTTGCCAAGCAAAGTACCCATACCCCTACCAGTGAGCTACTATACCAATCAAAATATCTTATACTTGGCACATGCAGTCAAACGCTTCATCTAGACGTATTTGAGCGTATGCTTGTCTTAAAAAGTAGAAAAAATCCTCACGTTCAAAATGACCGTATTTCTCGGGCTTTACGAAAACAGTAACCAGTATTTTTCAGAGGAAGTTGGTATGCGGAAAACCTCTTTGTATTCCAATGCGTCAAGATACAGTTAATATGGTCGATTGGAAGCTTGTTCGCTAAGCCCAGATGTAGGCATTGGCCGGCTCACGGTGGTCATAATAACAGAAATCTCTAGTTATTCGAATACGTACGCGCATCCGCACTGAGTCATGCCACATGCAAAAGCACCAATTGTGCAGAGGCCTTCTGGTACATACGCAGGTATATTGGGTGAACCTCCTTTGAAAGCGCATGCAACAGTTCCATGCACTACTTAGGCCAATCTAATGGAAATAACTCTATTGTCGGCACAAATTCTGGGTGAAACCCCGCTAGCGCGGAGAGGATAGTAAAAAAAGCCTAAAATTCGGAATCATGATGCTGATTGCTAAGCGGAAAAGTGGTGCGCTGGCAGACTAGGATTAATCCGTGGTAATCCTAGAGTTCATCGATTTTCAGGATCTAGAAGTTAGCCAGTCGTACCGCTTGGCACTCGATGAGAAGGCAAGCCTCAAGCTTTTCTGCCGGCAAAAGAACATATCGAAGTTCTTTTGTCTTCCTTAGTAACATTCCGTCGGACCGATTATTCCGTGCTTGTACTTGCGTATTTCTGCTGCTTATTAAAGGTTCCTTCATTACAACGAGTTCGAAGCAAATGCTGAACTCTAAGCGCTATGGCAATTACGGCGACGATCAGTAGTTGTCAGGTTTTATGCTGCTTTTGTAGAAAAATTGACCGCATATGCGGGTTCTGACCAAAATTTAACCGCAGTGCGTCCTAATGAGATAAAGTTATAGGGCGAAAGAACTCTCCGTATGAAAATAGCACTGCCCTAGGGATTTTGACATTTAGCTACAGCAGCTAACTACAGATGGTTGGGTGTCGATGGTGGTGTTCGCGAACCCCTCCACCGTGCCGTTTACCGTTGCCGCCAAAAAGAACTCTCGGTACTAAGAATACAAAAGACACTTAATATGCGTAGTTTGGCGGCGTATACGCGCATTCCACGGTCAAATTTTAAAGCACTAGAGTCGTTGACATTTCTTTGTTGTTATAGCGATTCATTTTTATGTTATTCCCACAAACGCAGGGCACAGTTCTGAAAGGGTTTCATCAACACCGCTTAGTCGGCCTTTCCTCCTTGCAATGAGTAACCCTATGTGTACGACAAACGAACGCCTTTCCGATCGTCAGTCGAAAAGCTAACACCTTTACGCTGCTGCAATGCTTCTCGTGGTTGTCTTTTTCCTCAGCGTCACATGTTCGGCGCTTCCCACTTCTGAAGACGGGTACGTGTCTGCAGCCATGGTTGCACCAACCGGGCGGGTCCGGGTCCGATTCTTGGCCCGTGCCCAGGGTTACTGGGGATGGGCGCCACTATGCTCTACGATTTCCGCTCATCCAAAGGGTCCCTCCTTCCCCCCTTTGGTGAACTTCGATTGAGGCGGCCATTGCGGCGGAGTTTTCAAAATTTTTTGAAACGCCACCGCAATGCGGCCGCAAAGCGGCGCCGGAATTGCGGCCGCAATTCGGACGCATTGCGGTGGTCATTGAGACCACCTTTTTTGCGATGGCGCATCGCGGCCTTTGCGGCCGTTGTGGCTGCAATCCATTGAGACCATAGTGTAAGCCAAGTCATTACTTTGCAGGCGTTCCGTAGGGGAAGACCAGGAGGACCAGTTTTAGTTTCAAATTTTATTTTTGGCGCTTCTACAACCGATTTTGGTACAACACAAGGAGTAACGTACCGCACGGTTTCCTTTTCAAACATACGAAATGGCTTTAGGGTGCAATGCCTCGGTCGATGCTCCTTTGAGTCGAGCGTTCGCAACGCGTCCGAGGACGCTACCGGTTCGATGTCGGTGGCAGAGCACGGTCCGGAACGCAGCTTGTTCAAGCGGGACGTTTTTGCATCGTCCAAAACCGACGACATGTGCGAGTATGTTGAACTGAAAACTTACCCTTATCTAACGCAGAGAACTACAGACCCCTCCCAGCATTCCTGGAATGCTTGAAGACATGCCCACCCAGCCGTTTGGACGCCGTCGTGCAGCAGATAACGCAGCTCATTCAGAAAGAATGCTCCGCGAGTGTGTCCGAAGAGGAGCGAGAAAGTAAGTAAGTCCCGCTTACCAAAAGGCCCGGTCTGGCTGCGGTCCCATACTTTAGGCCCATGCATCCCGTCTAGCAATAGATACGGAGTGTTTGGCAAAAATTAGAGAGCTCAAATGAAAATTTGATTTGCTTATTTACTCAGGATTGTGGGAGGTTTAGAAACGCCACTCGTTGCTACTTTAACGGTTTACTAATCTGGTGAAGGGGGGGGGGGTTGGCAGGGTCCGAAGCTTGAAGTCCGCGAGAATGTCCGGACCCGGTGTTTGGGACCGTCCTCATACTTGGCTACCTAGTGAAGTACCGAAGGCTGGTTTCATTGTTGCAGAGTTCTTGCAGTCCTCCGAAGACCTGTACAAGAAGATGTCTGATCGCGCTGCGCGTTGTGTGGACCGTGACTCGGAGGGTGACGAAGCGCTTTGCAAGTATTCGACTCTCCCCGGGAGCTAGTCGTAAATTACGCGTTGTAGGATCGCCGCCGGCTGCCTGCTGGGAAGCGCCTTGGACGAGCTGAAGGCTGACTACCCCGCGGACGTCGTCACCTTCGTCGCCGACTCGATGAAGCTGATGTTGACATTTGCCCTCAAGGACCCTAAGTCGCCGCCGGAAGCATGCTCGATCCTCTATGAGCCTTATAAGGCCTGAGCGACGCCAAGAGGCCAACAACGAAAGTACTCAGTATTACGTTTTGAACGCAGAAAATAAAACAGTTTTGGATATGTGCGCGAATTCCACCGGTTCGGCGCCTCCCGAGCATTTTGGTACATTTTGGCTCTCCACGATGAAAAGGTCGGTGGATTTGAGGTAGGAAACGATGGCGGTGGGCTCTAAAACTTCTCAGGACAAAGTCAGAATGAATTTACACTGTGTAGTATCAAGGCTAGAAACCTCCTTTTCAAGAAAAGTTCGAAGAGGTAGGCAGACCATAACTGTTAGTTAATCTTTCTCGGTTTTAGCCTCTGTGTGCCCATGATTAGGCGTAGTCTTTGTGACCCTTCCTTGCGAGCTAATATAGAGGCTCTTCCTTCGGGTTTTTTGGACCTCATTTGTCACGTCAGAAAAGCAGACCGCAGGCGAGAAGAATTTTGAAACTGCGTTCTTCCTGACGATTAGTTATGTGATTCCGAGTAACGCAAGGAAAGTTCAACAGATATTACTCACGTAAATGACTGGCTTTTATTGCCGTGGAATGCCTCCGTTCACAAACCTTCACATGATTGTTTTTCATTCATCCTTGCCCGGAATGATGATTGCTGCTCTCTCGTTCATTGTCGTGGGGTGCTTTGCGTTTCCGCTCTTTGAAGACGGGTATGTAAATGGGTGTTTTTCGGATTCCCCTACCGTATTTCTTCTAATAGACCCCACCCCCCCCCTCGAATAGAGCCCCACCACCAGATTCTTGATACCCATATGGGATAGGCAGATATCAAATCTAAGGTCCTATTTGGACAGATAACGATAAAATAAAAATTTTAGAACAGAGAGCGAGCATTACTGATGACAACAAAAAATTTAAAATAATTTTTATAATTTATTTTTTTCTGAAAAAATAACTTACGAAACATAGAGCCCATGGGCTTTGTTTGAAGAAATACGGTAAGTCTTGGGATGTTTATGGGACAGGCCGCTCAATATCAAGACTTATTTGGTTTCCATACTTTTTTCTGGCGATTCAGGACAGAATGCCTCAAAAACTGCTTCTACCCCAAAGGAATGCCGATATCATCGGATGTCGAGATCGATTATGAGTCCATGCCCTTTTCAAGAGAGACCTCTTCTTCTCTGAGGAATCTATCGAGTCTGATCGTTGCGAGTAGGTTGCAGTCAAATTATCATGTTTAAAACTAAGGCACTTGTAGGAGCGTCTCGAAATTCGCAGAATGTGCGAGGTGGTGTCCGAGAAGCCGCGTTGACTCCGTCGTGCAGCAGCGGACTAAAGTCGTTTTCACGGCATGTGCGCCGAGCCGTCCCGAAGCTGACCGCAAAGGCGAGTAACGTGTAGAGCCTCATTAGCATGTCCCTACGCAGAATCTTAGCTGATCCTTAAGACTCTTGTCCATCCGCCGTTCCCCAGTCGGAGAGTAGCTTAGTGTTTCCTGAACTTTGCTCCTATAAGTCCAAAATTTTTAACGTAGGTGCCTTACTGCAACCTTCCAACCCCCCCCCCCCCCGGGTGCTCTCCTGTGTACTATATGTTGTTGCTAACATTTAATCGCATGCAGTGTTGCAGCCTTCTTGAAGTCGACTGGTGAGCTCTCACACACGCTGTTTATGCGTGCCATGAGCTGCCCGCTGCGCGAGCATGAAAGCGACGAAGGTGTTTGCAAGTAAGCGACTTAGATGAATCGGGATGAGCAACAACTACCGGTTTAGAGACACGGCTAGATGTTTATTCGGCAGTGCCTTGGACGATCTCAAGGTGACGTACCCTGCGGACGTCCTAGCAACGCCTACCGACGAGTGGAAGTTGATCCTGCCCTTCGCCCTCAAGGATCCGAAGGCGCATAACCGACCAACATGTTTGGCTCTCTTTGAGCCGTACAGGTCGTGAACTCGGCAGATAAGGATCCACATACACGTATTTGAAGTTTGGCATACTTTGCCATAAAGTGCAAAATGAAGGTCTCTCTGGAGCTTGGAGCTGAATCAATTAGTGTCATGGCTTGAATTCTGGCTCAAGACCCAGGACTCAACCCTGGACTAATGACCAAAAAGATTTTTGAGTAGCCGTAGATGACTAAACCCGAGGAAAAATGAACCCAACTTCAGCCTAAGGAGGGGCATCCGCAAGAGTGCCAATCATTTTAATGTTTTCCTAGCCAACCGATCCGGCTGAAAATTACCAGTTTTTCTCAACTTTGCAGGGGCTATCGAATGATGCCAAGCACGATAGGATAGCAAAAACTCTTTGGGGGGTGTCGAACAAACACTAGCGCTTTAGTGTATAAGGATTCAGGAACGTCGATAGTGACTTATGCGGCGTGACTTCTCCGTTCGTCGCTTAGCGCCGAATGTTCTCTTGACCTTCGTCTTTGGATTTGGTTTGGATTGGATTTGGACTCAAGCTTATTCTATTAATCAAATTCTCTCACTTTCAGAAATCATAAATAGTCTTTTTTTCGCCCTTCCACACTGTCATTTCCCACAACGGCAGAGTTTCGGAGAGAATAAAGAACGTCCTCAGCGAGAATTCACTTTCGCGACACTTTGTCCTCAGTAATCACCGCGGCGGGAGTCCGCCGAAGCCCTCTGTTCGCGAGTGACCGGTCGAGGGAAACGCGGCCTCGACGGCATGCGCGACGCCCGCTGATCGTCGCCGCAATCGGATCCCGCTTGACGCGTTTATGACAGCTCAAAGGTAATCGCCAAAATCCGCCACTGGAGACCGCTTGAGGAGGACTCCTGAGGTCTTAAAGATGATGGATATTCGCTAAACTCGCTTATCCTTTTCTGAGGCCTCCCTTCGGCTGCCGTGACTATAGCTCGCGGTAGTGGAGTTAACGTTAGCGCTTCGGCTAGTTAACATCATATTTATCAAAGTGTGATACAGTGGTGGCTTAAAGAAACACTTTTTGGTTTTTCATATTTTGTCGAGATGAATTCACGTTAAGTTTAATTTCGGTCCATCTGATCAACCTTGGTTTGTTGGCTTTATTTTTTAATGTGCTAAGACATTTATGAACGGCCTACTTGATAGGTCAGAACTTAGCTAAATTAGGCCCGTATATGATTCTCTAACTTTGCTTTAAGACGCGGTCTTTGTTCTTAGTGCAACATGTATTAGGTTGCAACATCTTTTAGTGGTAACCGATGATTTGGACAACGCGTGTCTCAGGCAAGCTCAAACCCGCCAAGACCTCACCCATGCGGTCTTTGATGGTAGCGGTTTACGGCGCTGCGTTCGCCGTCACAGCAGCACTGGTCGCATTAGCTGCCGTCCTGCCTACGATTCTCATCGAACTCGGCAGCTTCGAGGCGGAATGGCAAGCAGAGATAGCGAGAATTAAGGTAAACTTTACCAAAAACAATTAAAAATTAACATTTAACTTCTACCTTTAAATTTTGTTCCGCTTATTTTCTATTGTTAAAAGCATTTTTTTGCAGAACACTTCCGACGGTACGTGGAAAGACCTCATGAAGATGGAGCAGGAAGAGGGCTTTCCCTCTCGTAGCCGACTTCGACGCCAGTATGGCGACAACAACTACAACAACTTCGCAAGTAGCACTTTCTCTGGCGGCTACGAGACGCTCGAGTATCCCATCCAAGAGGCGCCCATCTACGGCTACGGATACGCGAAGCTGAAGTGTATGCATATAAACTAGTGAGGTAGTTAATGCCCAGTTTTAGGTTGTTGTGCGCTAAGCAACTACAAGATAGACTACAACAGTCTGACGCTCTCCTACAAGTGCCCCATCGGCTCCAAAGGACCGCCGGGGCCGACCGGGTAAGCTCTTCGCTAGTGCAAGCGACAGACCAATAAGGCTGCTCCGAAAATTCAAGGTTTGCGGTACCCTCTTGGAAGACCGAGGCCTTAGCAGAGAGGTATAAGTAGTTTAGCGAGGTCATTCCGCAGTGCGTCCTTTCCAGAAGGGACATTATAACCTCGAACGCTCAATGTAAGGTTCTCCTTCAGCGAACCCGGTGAGCCCGGTCGCGAGGGACAACCCGGATACCCCGGCCAGGACTATCCGTCCATCCTGCAGCCGCGGCAACCCGGCTACGGCATTCAATCGTCGTTCAACGACTACCTCCCCGTCTACAACAAGCCGCCGGTGGACTGTGGAGCGTGCCCGTCTGGCCCGCCAGGACGTCCAGGACCGCAGGGAAAGCCCGGACAACCTGGGAATAAAGGCGAGAAGGGTCAGGGAGGACGTCATGGCATCCCCGGAAATCCAGGCAATCCAGGAGCGCCGGTAGGTCTCAGGATTATACAAAATGTGAAAAATTTAAATAAAAATAAGTGGAGTGAAATTATATTTTGTAAAGTATCCAAAATTAAATCTTTAAACGAAATCTTGATGAATGAGAAATGAAAATAAATGACACACAATTATATCGAGTTCACCAATATTTTATCAATGTTTATCCTGTTCACGACTTAGGGCGATGTAGGCCCTCGAGGTCGTACTGGCCAAGGAGGAGTTCATGGCCCACGAGGTGCTGATGGCCAGCGAGGTGGCAAAGGGCTTCCGTAAGTCTTTGAATAACCATCGACTTAGTTTGAAGTGCAAGCTTTTAGTGGCGTGAAGGGCCAACGAGGCGACGTTGGCATCCCTGGTCCACGAGGAGTGTCAGGGCCCAGTGGGTCGCTGGGATTAACGGGACCATCTGGGATCTACGGACGGCCGGGACAGAAGGTAAAGCAGCCGAGCGGCAATTGAACCCAACGTTTAGCGGTTGGGCTTGGCAAGTTTTGATTCTAACACCCGTCAAAAGACACCAGACCTTTTCTGCCCTCCCAGAACGAATACTTAGCCACACCTAAGCGGACATACATGGGTCCTTGATAAACGTCGACTGAACGCAGAACTACTTGTCCCGTATGTAAGAATGTACAAGACGCTGGCAGCTGATAAATATAGGCGGAATGTTAAGGGAACAAATGACGTGGACACTCCATGTATCGCACCGGTTGCCGATCCTAAGTAGTAGGCATGTTGTGCAGACATTTCATACAGCTGAGAGAGCTATGGCGCACCCATTTACTTTGCAGGGCCAACGCGGGCTGGACGGCGTAGACGGTCCGCAGGGCTACCCGGGCATTCCCGGCAAGGACGGGCTCTACTGCAAGTGCCCGGTCCGCACCAAGGAGGTTTACCAGCCGGGCGCCTCATACGCCCCGGCGGCCTCAAAGCCGTCGAGCTACGCGAAGTACGCTTATCAACAGCCTGCCTACCAGCCGTCAACGTACAGCTCTCCGGGCTCCGTGCCCGCGGACTCGTATTCGGCGGGCGGGCAGAGCCGCTCGAGTGTGGGCGTGCCGTCGGCGGTGTACCAGCCGTCGTCAGCAGGAAGCGGCGAGTACAAAGTGATGCGGAAAAGCTACGGCCGCGTTCAGATGGTCAACCACGAAGCGATCTATCCATCGAGTCAGGGTAAGATGAGTGCCTCAGACTCCAGAGCCAGACAAGAAATTGGCTTTGTGACCTTGCGACGTATTGCAAACCTTTGACTTTTGGCGTAAGGGTTAGTGCCATTGTGTTCACGGATTCACGTAGAGGTACATACTTAGGTTGGTATAAGCGTAGTTGTGATCGAGACTGGCTCGATAGACTCCCTACCCACAACTTGATGATTATTGTGATAAGCGTAGACTTTGATGACAGACAAATGTGACCTGATTGCTTTAGTTTCGTTAACGCTATCAAGCCCAAATTTGTTTAGATCCTCGCAACTTCGCCAAAGTCATCCACGTCGAACCGTCGTCGTCGGGCACTCAAGTGCGCGAGGAATCTTGGTCCGGCAGGGAGCAACAGCAGCAGCAATCTTCGGCGCAGCAGCCATCAGCCCAGGTTCCAGCGAGCCCACAGTTCAGGTAAAAGATTTCGGCACTTTTTGGCGACTTAGTTTTCATCTTAGGGGCGACGCACTTGGCTCCAGCTGGCCAGAGGACGTAGCCAGCAACAAGGCTTTCGAGGCCCATCAATCGCCCTCGGTCACACCGCCACAGCCGCAGGAGGCGGTCACATACGGCCTCGAAGTGGAGGAATTCCCGGCGGAGTGGCAGAACGCTTTCCCGGAGCGCAAGAAGAAAACGCGACTGCATTCGAAGATATAAAATACCACGGCCCATCGTGTTTTATCGCATTTAGTGAATTACGGAATAATAAAGGTACCTCTGGAATCACAGGGCCTTGGACCGCGGTACGAGTTGAGATCACGACTGTCGCGGCTCGAGTTGATGGGAAATATTGCCGAGAAGGTGAATTTTTCTGGCTATGCGTTCCGGACAACGCCTATTAACACTAAGAACGCTTAACTAGCTCGGTGGAGTCCTAATTAGGTAAGTTCCACTATGTGTTTCGTGGTCAAAGTGTGAATACTTCCGTTTCTTAAAACTATATAAAACGGTCGGAATCATAGTCGCCAGTAGGCCACAGAATATTTTAAAAAATATAACAAAACTATGACATAATTCGACGACGGGCCCGATGCGAAGCAGAGCAGCGGCAGCGCCATGCTCTCTTACAGCTTCTTTCGACCTTGGTCGTCGATGAGCTTGCGGAAGTCGACGCCTAGAATGGGCCGA
>JNEY01001308.1:0-18499 GCA_020875895.1 Aphelenchus avenae
AATTACATACGGTACACGCAAAGTTATACACAATTGTGCGGTCGCACATTACGCAATGCAAAGCGGCCCGCTGGCCTAAAAATGGATGGCGGACGGATCCGTCCGCACACCCGACCGGCGGTGGTGAAAGGAGGATGATGAAGTGGAGAGGAGGGCGGCGGTGGTGTTGACGCCGCACGGAGGCCGCCGCCGGACGGCGGTTGCCTAGCAACGGGCGGAGAATTCGAAGCGAATTCTAGAACGGGCGGGCTGCGACCGCAGCGCCACCGTTCAAAATCGCCGCACCAGCGCGGGAGGACGCGTTCGCGTCCTCTCGCGTCAAGGTCATTGACCGGGAGCTCTAAGGGCGAGAGTTCTCTCACCCGTACATCGAGGGAAAGCAGGGGTCACGCTCGCGAAGCGATTCGGTTCGCGACACCATGACAAGATTGCGACTGAATTCAGTTGTAGCTTCAGTTTTCGGCCGGTTTCCAGGGCGTATACCTCTTTTCAATGTGCAATTTTTGAGACGTTTTAGCCAATTTCGGTTCTTGTTTTCCAGGTTACGCTTCGTTGGAGGATGCCAACTTGAAGCAAAGGACCCGTTGCCTGTTGTTATAGAAAATTTGACATCCTTTTACTCCTTTTACTTGTTAACATGTGACTGGGACTAAATGCGCAATCAATGTTCTCCATGAACCGGGGTTTTTTCGCAACGAACTGAACTGAATAGGAGCTCGAATAGAGTTCAGTTCAGTTCACCAAAGTTCACTGAATTCGGCGGCTCATCGGAACATTGGTGCAAATCAAAACCGTTAGGTAGCGTTGGTGGGCGATGGAGACAACTTTTTCGACGGAACGATCCTTTCTAATATTGTCATGTCTGTAGGAGCTTAGTGAACATGTGGTTCAGTGTTTCCTTCGGCGATTTTCACTTCGTTAACACGTACCAAGACAAGCACGAACAACCGGAACATTTCGTTGCGGTCCTGACGTCCTCGTCCACCTTCATGCGAGTGCCGTTGCTGCTGCTGGGCCAGATTGTCGCCGCCGTGAACGCAAGCTACGACACAGAAACTGACACGTACTCTGTACCTTGCGCGTCCGTTTCGAGCCTCCCGTCGCTGATTTTTCGAATTCCCTTCGAGCACGTCGTCCCGCCGGAGGACTACGCCAGACCTGTCTGTAAGTAAACGTCTCGTCCGTAAGCTCACCCGGCCGTTGTACAATCCCCTAGAATTTTTTCGTAGGCCAGCAAAGGGTAGATAAATCGATCCAGTAAATCGATAAATACAGCACACGATTAAGCTCAGGCTTAGGCTGTTCCTTAGGGCTTAGGCTTAGGAACAAAAATGTAACTAAATTTAAAAAAATTTCGAACAGTTTCGGGCCATAGGGAGATCGACGGAAATTTTCGACGAAATTCATTTTTGATTTTTTGGCTTTACTTTGCTTAAAACATGCTATAATCTTTTACTAGGGATCAAATACGAGCAACTTATTCTGGGGGAAGTGAGATCTTATCGCTCACCGGGATTTACTGTTCTTGCTTTCCAGATAACGATGTCAAGGGACGATGCACGTTAATGGTGTCGTCCAAGCGGTTAGGCGAGCACAACGCAGATGCAAACCACGATGCGAGGAGCGTGTTCCGCCTGGGCACCACGTTCACTCGCTCATACTGCCTTCTGCTCGACTACAGCAACGGCAGCGTGGCGCTGACCAAGAGAGCGACTTCGAAGGGTGGCAACGTCTAATACGATGCGCCTACATCGCAATGCTATACAAACTAAACAATGCACTCATCATCCGCTCAGTGCCTGATTCATTAAAATTCCTCTGCACGAAACGTACGCTCATCACAGAGTGTCCTCTAAAAATTTGAGTGTATGAGGCGGAAAGCTGAGTAACAGTGACTCATGGAGAAAACAGAGTCATAGCGATCGAGTCGCCTGTCATGAACAAAATTTCGCGTATGCTCCTGTAACGGATTCATCTAATGGAATGATCAAGTGGGTCGTACATTCCTTGTATAGTCGTCGTCACTTAATCCAAGCTAATTGCTAACGACGGAACAAGTAATTGCTTCTCATGTCGCATGAACCGAGGGACTGATGACTGAAAGGGACGAAGCAAATCGGGGGGAAACGAACGAGGTACTTGCCGTTTTGCTCTGTATGCCTCGTTTCGCTTCTACACCGATGCGGTGGAACGCCCGCCCGGGTCGATTTAGCGATTTTTTTGCGCGCACGTGGGATCAACTCACCGCAAGCTCTCTGAGAATCGAGGATTTAAAATCGTTCAGCATCACGCTGTTTTCAACTTGTCTCTCTAAGTTATCGCTGACTCTTAGACACTTTAAATACGACTTGTGGCGCGTGTATTCAGGAAATGGGCTGACTCACCTCGGTTATGAGACTGATCTGCCTTCATGTTCGGCTTGACTTTCACTTTGATATGATTGCCTACGTGGCTAAACGATGTTTAGCGATGAGGCTTCTGGACGAAGTGCTTCTTGACATTCTACACCACCTCAACTGTGAAACCTTGGACTCGATCGGGATCACCTCCCGTCAGTTCCATGCTGTATCATGGAAGAACATGTCCACCTTTTGTCTTCGACGCGTTCGGAACGTCTACTTGACGTACGAAGGCGTCACAGTCGTCCACATAGCAACCGACAGAACGGAAACGAAGTTCCCCGAGCAGTTGAACGTCGGTCGCTGCCTGCGATCTTCGCGCTCTAGATACGTTGCTCTCAAGTTCGACCGGAATAAGGGCAAACGACACTTCGAGGGAATCGTGCAAGGCCTTCTGGAGAATGCCAGCACTACCGCGGCGAGGGAGGTCTTTTTCCAATGGGCAATTTTAACGCCATCTGGATTTGCGCTGACCACGCGCCTCATGGAGTTGGTGGACTCGTACCCTACAACGCATCATTCTTTTGCATGCCACAAATTTTAAAATTCTTGTATTCCACTATTGAATTCAGCAGGCCACTGCGGATGTATTGCTTAGTATGCATGTAACGATACCGCTTGGTACGCTTGACTGCACGCATGCATACTTCCCCATTGCTGGCTTCAAGCTTGGAGTCTTTCTAAAGCTTCCTATAAGCAAAGGACTATGCAGTCGGTTGAAAAGTTCTAAGGGACATCTACCGCTATAATGTTCCGATGAGCACTCTCCTCTGGTACTATAACAAGTCAACCCTACCAAGTTGGTACTAAAACACGTTGGACATACGGAGTTTTGGCACACCACGTCAGCGCTTTAGTATGTAGTGATTCGAACGGAACATGAAATTTTATGGAGTATGCAAACTAGGGCGCGTATTGAAATTTTCTGGTTTGTTGGCACTACGGTCGTTTAAGATTGCAAGGATGGTTGTTTGCTAGGCCGCCTCGGTAAAATGGTCTAACTTTAGAGCCCGTTTAGTTAGATCTCCTGACTTTTTTCATTTTAATTTGATCCCGATTGCTGATTCACGTTAGGATCGCGTAAACGTAGGCTAAAATACCGTGACCGCTAACGCTGCTAAGACGTCATGCTGACTGACAAGCTAATCCGCTTACATCGGCTTGAATTTTGGCTTATCAGCGGATTCACATAAGATTGTTCTAGAAATCATGTGGTTTGTCCACTTATTTCCGGGACGCTGTTCTAACAAAACCGATAAATATTCCGATACTATGTGCATTTTACTAAGCGCCAGGCAGTCGGGTCTTGTTACGTTGACCAAGATGACCGCTCGGCTGATCCTGGCACTAGTTTTTGGACTTCACGTCGCACATGCGAAATTGCCGATCCGTTTATATCGCACTTCCGTACCCGCATCAAAACTAAGCACGACAAACAAGAACCTGATCGTTACCGAGGGAAAGCCGCCTAAGAAGTTGCCGCTGGCGGACGAGATATACCAAGTGGAAGTAGCGATTGGAGAACCACGTAAGTTTGTCGATGTCGTTTGACCATACCATCCTGGCTTTACTGTCCCATTTTATCCCGTAGTCAACCAAGAGTAGTGATGGGCGTCGAACGGTCTGGCCGCTTTCCGGGTGGTTTGTTATGTAAAAATGGATGGGCAGGATCGGACTAGCCCGACCATGTCCACGAACGGTGCGGTTCCAAAACAGGGGAATTGTGGACTAGTGTAGGGCAAGCAAGTGGTGGGTACATTGCCAAGAGCTGGGTGCCCCCGCTTTGCGAATCTACTACTTAAACTTTGCCTGCTGGCACTGTTCCGTCAATTCGCGAAGCGGAACTCGTTCCACTTAGTCAAATTCGGATATGTATGTGCATCAGGCGCTAATGGAACGGAAAGGATTCCCGAGGCATAAAATATTTTGCCTGCGCACACAGCAACCAAGCAGTGTTTCAATCCGGCTGAGGCACCCCATAAAATTCGGCATTTTCATGCAGATGCATGCACGCATGCGCCATGCAAAATGCAGTTCATCCCCTCAAAACGAATAATAATTCGTTGTTTTGCCGTTTTCCGTTTATTTTAAGGATTTTTGAGGGTAATTTCCAAAGTTTGGAGGGGAATTCCAAAGTAGTCGGAAGGGGTGGGGGTGGGGGGGGGGGTATTCATGAGAGGGAATTTCAAAGTAATTTGCTTTACATTAGCTTTAAGGGTACCAAGGGCAAATATAGGTCTATGGGAAACGCAACGGATCAGCATGAGAGGGGCAGGGAGAGGTGGTACAGTATTCGCCTGAAACGGCTTACCAGGTGTGGCGCGATTTCGAAAATCGCCTTTGACAAGTTGGGACATTATTCTGGATGGTTTCAGCGCAGCGCATGAACCTGACGCTCGACTACCAACGCTCTTCCCTTACGTACGTGTTCACGAATAAGCGACTCAGGGGCGCCGTCGCCTGCTACACATGCGGTGCCACGAGAAACTGGTTCAAGCTCGAGTATGTTCTGGCCGAGGCTGTGAACATTCATTCGTGGTTTGTCTTGTTTAGAGAATCGCGGACTTTAGACAATTCATCGACGTATCCGGTCCGTTACAGTTACGACAACCCATTGTACTACCAACCCTATCTACCCTACACGGTATGGAAGAACTGTATGCGTCGAAGACATTTGCCCCTTCCCGTTGTAGAACGAGTGCGGGTCGAATGTCTCCATCACAAACGTAGACAATCGCCGAATGCCTGGATACATTCTCGGTAATACATTCTACATCGTCCTTCTACTGAAAAGTTTTGTCAGCTCGCCGGCCTCACGCTCGAATCCACGCCGTTCGTCGTCGTGGACGGTGCGCGAGGAATACTCAATCCGCAGTGGAAAAGCGACGGCATCTTTGGACTCAACGGGCCGTCGACGCCCTTGGACCCGGACGAGGCGACGTTGGACCGAATCCTTCAGGCGTTTCAAGGCTCCGTAACGACTGCAACGGTCTATTTCGACAAGTTCGTTCACCGTATTTCTTGCTATCAACAGAACAGGAGGGACCGAAACGAAAACTTGCAGGGAAGCGCCCACTGGTTCCACCTCGGCCGGCGGCCTTCTGACGTTTGGTGCAGCCGACGATGCTAGATCGCAAACGTTTGATGGCATCGACGACGCGAATTGCGAGGACACTTGGAGCTATCCCGACGAGGAGGTGCAAACGGCTTTCGTCATCCGCATCAAATCGTGAGTGGGGCTTACCTATCGGCACTCTTGCTTTCGAAGGCGTACCTCTCTAATCACATGCACCGGGACCCAGACGCGCGCGTCCGGGTATGAGTCCTGGTCCCATTCGAGGATTGTGGACGGTTACCCGCCGGGACCCGCTTAAACCAAACTTATTCCGCGTCATAGCGGAAGTGGAAGCATTTGATGAGTTGACCACACATTGATACATTAATTTGCTCCGAAAAGTCTTTTAGGTTATTTTGAGCTTATACTGACTTAGGCCCTCCATCAAGGCTGTTAGCCTTTAGTGTGTCATTCGGCAATGTTCACTTCGTCGACACATACAAAGACAAGTACGAGCGGCAGGAGCATTTCCACGGAATCCTAATCTCCACGTCGTCCTTCATTCGAATGCCGCTACCTCTGCTAGGCCAAATCGTCGCCGCTGTGAACGCCTCCTACGACTACGAAACGGACACGTACTCCGTACCTTGTGCAACGGTCTCGAGCCTGCCGACACTGATTTTCCGCATTCCCTTCGAGCACATCGTTCCGCCGGAGGACTACGCCCGGCCTGTGTGTAAGTAAGGCTTTTTCCAAAACTGTGCGTACTTCCAGGGCCTTTTTACCTTCCCTCCCTCACTCGGCCATCCTCTTGTCCCTCGTGAACATTTGTCAAGATTCTGTGAGCATGGCCACATCGCCTCTTTGAAATCACACTTTAAAAGCCATCCAATTTGGCTGTGTGACTCTATTGAAAAAGCGATTTTAGGTAGGCATTGGTTGGATTTAAATGGAGTCAATCCCATCCTCGTTCTCTATCGCAGTTCTTTCAGATAACGGCGTCGAAGGACGGTGTACGCTAATGTTATCGTCCAGGCGGAAAGGCGATGACTATGGTACCATGACGTACGGCTACGACTTTCGAAGCGTCTTTCATTTGGGCACGACATTTACTCGCTCGTACTGCCTTCTGATCGACTTCAGCAACGGCAAGGTGGCGCTGGCCAAGAGGGTGTCCTCAGGGACAGGCGACGTTTAGTGGTGGGCGAGTGCATTACAGCATGTTTTCAAATAAAATCATCGGCAACACACGTTTATATGAGTCTAGGGCAGTAAAAATCCGGCAGGATAACGCACTTCTCTAGCCGCGGACTGGCTAACCAATATCGTTTGGCAGCGTACGGTTCAGAAAAGTTCGCCACTGAGCCAGAAGCCAGACGGATTTGAAAGAAATCGGATTTAAATTAGATTACCTGCGCGCAAAGTTTGTGACGAATTCTCGAGGGCTGGAAGGGACAAACCGTCGGAGTACGTTCTATCCTTGTCGTCTTTGCCGTTTTGCTTGCTTCTATCAGCATCGCAACTCAACGCTGGCGGTACGTGCCGCTACCGCTGACAAAGCTCATACGGCTTCCGGTACAAGTACACTAACCCGCAGACTTTCCTCAACAAGTTTGACCGTCTGAGGCGAAAACTGAGTCCGTAAATGTGGTTTCCCGGAGCAGGGGTCCCAGACTTGAAGGGGTCCCAGGCGGATTCGAGGGGGGCGGGGGTCATGACCGAAATGTGGGCGGTTTAGGGAGGCGTCGGTTTCAGTATCGGATTCGTTGGATTCGCTGGAGCTCCGTGAATCTGGTGAAATAACTAAGGGAAAACATTAATTTCACGAAGTAACTGATTTTTACAAGAAACCCTAGTTCTCGGCGTAGTGGATGACGAAACCTAACATACACAGAAACGACCGTTTCAACTGTTTAGATGCGTCTGAACGACGAACTGCCGGAATCATTTGAGCTACGAATCTGTGGTCCCTACAACAACCCGGAACAAGATCTTGGTGATTTCGAAGCAGTGCCGGAACACCCAGGAGGCTGGGGCGACGCCACTTACGTAGTTAAGCGAACGGATTTCAAACTACTTCAGCACGGGGACTACGAGCACGGTTACAGAGTTTGCGACATTTCCAAACCGGTACTCGTTTTCGGAAGAAGAGAACGCAACGACGACGACTAAGTCTTTGTGTTGTAGCTGACTGAAGCAAAAATTTTATCCTCTTCAATTTCTTGTCGGTACTAATGATGTCTATTTTTTAAAATTTATTATATGAATAGTTTGATGGACTCAGCTAAAAGCTCGCTCGCAATTCGTGCACCAAGACCACGTTTTCTGCGTTCGGGCTGGTCCATCGCTAAATCTTGACCTCGTATGTTCGGCTAGGTACCGTAAAAGACCTAACATAAGCACGGTCCTAACATAAGCACAGTTCTATCATAAGCACACTTTTTGACCGCCACGAATAACATAAGCACCGTGCTTATATTAGGACTTTTACGGTATATGCGTCCCAGTCGTTTCTAGCAGAGTTGATACACAAGGATCTTGGATTTCACGCAAGATCTTCGAAATTTATTTTCTTGGCTCTTGGAAATATTGGTTAAATTGAATTTTCCAAGATTCTTGGATCCAAGAAGCTCTTCCCAAGATCATGGATTCTTGGAAATTTTTTTCTTGGGTCCTGGAAATGTTCGTTAAATAAAGATTTCTTAGGGCTTAGACGCTTGGATCCAAGACCCAAGATTGCCTGTCGTGAAATAGGCCCCCAGAGCATGCCTCCAAAAAATCCATCAGGATATCGGGTCGCCAAAGCCGGAGAGTAATTTGTAGAAGAAGAAGTTGAACTTTCGGCTATTAATCCATAACTTTAGTTCATAGTGACGGCGTAGTGACGCTGTCGGTACGAAGCGCAGGTGAGACTCGCGCTCGTCGAAACTGCAGCGGTTTAGAGAGAGACGGCGCGAAGAAAAAATGCGCTTTGTTTCAACAGCCGCGTGTCGCCGCACCCACTTCACTGTTTGTGTGTGCGCTGAATCATCGCATCACCGCGTCGCGACCGCACGACCGTCGGTCGCTTAGCGATTTTTGTTTGCTTGCACGTGGCATCGCGCGCCTCACGTTTCCGACAAGTGAAAGTATCGCTGTTGCTCTCCGCCGATAGTCGAGCTTTTGCATGTCGTGAATTTAGCATGTCCATTTTAAAGTCTTAATTTTAAAAATGAACGATCTCTTAGCGATATGCGGCTTCCGGATGAAGTACTTCTCGACGTGTTGCATCATCTCGATCGTGAAACCTTGGACTCGATCGGAATCACTTCCCGGCAGTACCATGCAGTAGCATGGAAAGGCATGTCCACCGTTTGCCTTCGACGCATTCGCAACGTATATCTGACCTACGACGGCGTCACAGTTGCCCATTTGCTAGCTGCTAAAGAGGAAACTAAATTCCCGGGGCAGTTCAACCTCGGTCTCTGCCTCCGTTCTTCGTGCTGTAGGTTCATTTCCCTCCAGTTCGACTGGAGCAAGGGCGAGCGACACCTCGAAGAAGTCATGCAAGACCTTCAGGAGAATGCCAGCACTATTGCCGCAAGGGAGGTCTTCTTCAGGCATGAAATTCTAACGCGATCTGGTTTGGCGCTGACTAAGCGCCTCGTCGAGTCGCTGGCGGGCATACGTCACGTCGACTACGGGTAGGGCAATGCGGAGACGTGCCCTTGAATCCAGGAAGAAGAGGGAGAAATATTTCAGCAAGCCATAGAAACGACCTAAGAACATCAAGATTCGCCAGCGTTCACTGAAAGTTTCGCAGATTGTTTTGCAAGCTTTGTCATTTTTAAAAAGTTTGTCCGAGTTTCGCTTCGCCTTTATTTCTCACTTTGGATTAGGTTTGAAACCTGAAATCCTCAGCCCTTTGCGGCTGAATGCGCTGGCCCGTCTGGCCGGCTGTCAGAAGTCACAGGTCGCCCCCACCAATCTACGAGTTCTTCTAGGACATGCTTCCGTGTGACGTTCCCTGACGTGTCCTTCGAGAAAGCTCTCAGAGATCTAGAAGCCCGTCAAGAGACGACTAACCGAGTCATGGACGATGAGATCGTAGACTTTTGCAAGAAGAGGTACACCAGATGATCGCCACAGATCCGTCACCTTTAGCAGCGTTACCGCCACACAGGATCTGTTCCGGAAAATTGTTGAGGCAGAGCCTTTTAAAAAATCTCTAAAAGACGTCTCATCAGGGCAGTTAACGATTCCACCAAACGCCAGAACCAGACCCGTCCGGGCGAGGCTTCTCACTCGGCGGAACCCAGTAAGGTCTGGACGATTAACCGCCTTTTTTCGCCGTCGTTCACATTGAGTCCATTGAATTCTTATTGGGGTGCCCAGAAAAGTATTTAAATACGACTTAAAAGCGGGACTTCCCTCGATATTTGGCCTTTTTGTCTAACAATTTTTTTGCTTTAAGTCGCTTGTTTTTGGCTCCTTTGCTAACGACTCGTTCCGTTGGCTGAATGGCTCCGATCCGCCGAAGCAGCTGCCTTTTGAAATGTTAACAGCGCCGATCCCCGTCTTGACTGAACGAAACCTAACGTGCACCCAAAACGATCGGTTTCCTGTGTACATGCGTCTGAACGGCGACTTGCCAGAAGAGTTTGAACTACGAATCATCTCTCCGTACAACAACCCGGAACAGGATCTCGGCAATTTCGAAACTGTACTGGAACAGCGAGGCTATTGCCGCATATTCCTAATTAAAGGAACGGACCTCAAGCTGCGTCAGGACGGGGACGACGAGCGCGATTACAGAGATGCAAGCATTTACAACTACTCGTATTCGGAAGAAAAGTATGCAACCGACGACGAATAAAGATCCTTTTTGTTGAAGTTCCGGAGCGTATATTTTATCCGGTTCATTTGGATATTCATCTTGTTTTAATTTCCTCAACGTATTTAAATAGACATATTTAAATGGGCTCCACGATAAGTCATGTTAGAAAACGTAGGAAGTGGGGGAACAAAAATTTTCCATCGAAGTCGCCCACAGGCGGAAACTGCGTTTTATAATCGGACTTTAACCTCAGCTTTCGTCTATGTCGAGCGATGCTAAACTTCGACAACTAATTTTTACCTTCGTCCGCCACCCAAACTATCGTACAAAAGAGATTGTTCAAAATCGATCGGCACGAACGCGACGCATAACCAAGGAGCGACGCGACGCATAACCGAGGCCACCGAGCGCCAACGAGGAATCTATGTCAAGAGAAAATTATAGCAAACCGACCTAGCGAGACTCACCGAAGCTAAGCGACGACGATGGCAGAGCTGAGGAAGCAACGCCGGGAACGCCAGCGTCAAGGATCACACCGCCGAGCGCACCACCGACCGGAGCAACACCAACAGCAAGCAGGGACATCTAAAAGCAAAAGGAAAGACAAACAGCGAGGACCCTATATAAAAGGCAGCCAACCTCAGACACGCCGAGAGCACCACCGACAGCAAGCGCACCGCCAGATACCGCCTTAAAGCAAAGAGGGAAAGTCGCCGGAAAATCTAAGGGACAGCCAACCAACCTCAGGATCGCCGGACGACGCCATGTCGAAGAGAGCTTCGGCCATTGCAGCAGGGAAGAGAGCAGAGAGCGAGCAAAAAGTCCGACGAAGGATGAAATTTCTGCAGTGAGAACCGGTATTTATAGAATTTTCCAGCGGTCAATTTACACAGTATTTTTCACAACTCGGCTCCCAGTGGACGGATTTTGCCCATCTTTGGATATGTTAGTCGGGCACGCAAAAGCCATAAGCTAGCCAATTTTCAACCCTCTAGCTCGATAGCGGTCCGAGTTATGATTCTGCGCGATTTTCACTGGCTTCCACAGTTAGGTCAACAGCCAAGTCGCCTGACGATGGACGGATTACCTTGAATTTCACATATTCCAGTCTCTCTGGCATCGATGTAAACATATCGAAAGACGGGCGTGATCGGATGGACAAAAGAATCGGATGGACAAAAGACGTACGTACAAAAAATTACATGATACAAAAGATTGTTCAGGTAACAGTTGTAAGGCTGAAGCTTAGGTCAGGCTTCAGGTAGGTAGCTCGTCGGTTTAGATTCCAGGTATCATTTTTTCAATCGAATTTGTACGATTTAGGACTGGAAGCTGTTATGCTGAGAACATTTTGAGTTCCTTGCGATTTTTGGGCTCTTTCCGGATTTGAAACGGCGGTTCAGCTTCCACTTGTTTTAAAAGTTGTTTCGAACATAGTGCTCGCGGCAAAGACATAACCAGTAAGCACCACAGAACCAATGCCTGCACCGTTCGGCTCGTTGGGGCCATCAAACCCTGTGCGGGGGCCGGCCCCCCCCCCCCCGAGGGTAGACGGGGGCCGGGGCCTGAGTTCAGCCGTGGGCCGCAGGTCCCCGTCCACGCAAGGAAAAACGTAAGGAGAAAAAGAGCCTAACTCTTAGTTTCCAACGTCGTTCTTAAGTAACTGGTCAAAAATCAAGTCAAAAATGTCAAAACGTGCATCTTTTGACGATTACCGACCTACGAACAATTTTAGTGGCCATGGCCGGGGCGGGGACCGGGGGCCGGTTGGGGCCGGGGCCGGGGCGTAGAGTTCGGCCCCCGCACAGGGTTTGTGGCCATTTAGATGCATATAAACGACGAACTTACAGAAACATTGAGTGTGCGCTGCGTTTTCTGCATCAGCGTGTCGCCGCAGACATTTTATTGTTTGTGTGTGCACTGCGTCAATGCAGCGTCGTGTCGCGAGCGAACCACCGTCGGTCGCTGCTTAGTGTCTATTTACTTGCGCGTGGCATCGATTCACCGCAAAGACGACAAGAATCGATAGCATTTACCGTCGAGTAATCCTACTTTTCGATAATTTTGGCCACATGTTACTGCAATTTTTATGGAAAATTGGGATAAATGCGTTCCACTCTATCGGTAATACGAGAATCTTTGGCCCTTTTGGCGCAGAATGCATTTCGAGCATCATTAAGCGGTCTACCTAGGTTTTTGCTCCGAGTCTGCCAAAATCGTTGCAACTTTTTGCTAGAACGAATCTTTCAGGAGCGCTGATTTCGGGAGCACTGAACACTAATGTGCGAGGTACTTTAATAGTTTACTATTGTTTGTCCTAGTTCCGCCGGCAATCAAGAAAATGAAGATAACTATCGTTTCCGAATCGCCGGGTCGTTGTAACATGTCCCTGAAAGCCTTGATCTGAACGATGCGCGCAGTTTAGCAATGAGGCTTCCGGACGAAGTGCTTCTCGACATTTTACATCACCTCAACCGGGAAAGCTTGGACTCGATCGGAATCACTTCCCGTCAGTTCCATGCTGTATCGTGGAAGAACTTGTCCACTTTTTGTCTTCGACGCATTCGGAACGTTTACTTGACGCACGAAGGCGTCACAGTTCTCATGTCGACTATGGGTAAGTACTACGTGGACATGTACTATTGACAGTAGTAGATGGCGAGCAGAACGAGACGGGATACCGTGAAGTTGACAGAGAAGAACGGAACTTTCCGGGACAGTTCAACGTCGGCCTATGCCTCCGATCCTCGAGCTGCAGGTTCATTTCCCTCGAGTTCGATCGAAGCAAGGGCGAACGACACTTCGACGAAGTCATGCAAGGGCTTCTGGAGAATGCCAGCGCTATCGTGGCAAGGGAGGTCTTCTTCAAGTGGGCAATTCTAACGCCATCTGGGTTTGCGCTGACTACCCGTCTCGTCGAATCACTGATAGGCGTACGTCACGTCGATTATGGGTTAGTACTACGTGGACGTAAGTCGTTGATAGTAGTAGATGGCGGGTTCAACGCGTGGAGATACCGCGAAGCTGGCCAGGTTTAGCGTTGTCGGTCGGGACAAATAAGGGTGGCGTGTCGAACCGTACGCGCACCGTGCCGTGCAACTTTGACGGCACGCCGGTATGGTAGGCGCGCAGCGGGTCAACCTGATACGGCGTACGATGGTCTAGGTGGAGGGGGGATCGGCAGTGCCGACTCGGCACGGCTTCGATACTGTCGGGCGTCAGCCATTTGGGGTAATGCTAAGTCTTGGGCGTTGGCTACGCTACAAGGGCTTAAAGCCCTTATGGCGTAGGCCAGATAGTTTCTACTGTTTCTTCCTTAGCGAACGCGCTGAAAAGAAGACGGCGAAAAATGCGTACCTAATTGCCGGCAAGTTTCCCACTTATGTAAATTAATTTAGAACTTGCTTCCGCGTGGCATTCCCTGGTGTGTCCTTTGAACAAGCTCTAAAAGACCTAGAAGCCCGACAGGAAACTACTCATCGCGTCATGGACGATGAGATCGTAAGCTTCTGCAAGAAGAAAACACCCGGGGATCGCCAAAGATCGGTCGCTTTCAGCAGCGTCACCGTCACCAAGGATCTGTTCCGGAAGATTGTTCAGGTAATAGATGTAAGCTGCACATTCGCTTAGGTCTAAAGTAGGTGGTTGGTCAGCTTAGGCTCCAGGTTTCAGTTTTCTTTGCGTTTCTTGCGATTTTTGGGTTCATTGTATTTGAAAAGGCGGTTTGGATTCCAAGTCTTTTTTTCGGGTCCCACCTTGATGGATACATAGGGCTCGCGACAAAGACAAAACCAGCAAGCATAGGTTTGGCTTCGTCCGAAAACCTCGTCACTCGTCCGGCCGAGGTTTCAACCTCGTCCCGCCAAAACTGTAAACCTCGTCCTCGTCTTCGTCACGTCCGGACGAGGACGAACCAAGGTCAAAACTATGCCAGCAAGCACCGCAGCACCAATACCTAGCCTGCACCGTTCGCTCATTTCGACCATTTAGATGCGTCTTAACGACGAACTTCCAGAGGCATTTGCGCTGCGAATTATTTGTCCCTACAACAATCCGCAACAAGATCTCGGTGATTTCGAATCAGTGCCGGAACACCCAGGAGGCTGGGGCGGCACTTACGTAATCAAGGGGACGGATCTCAAACTGCGGCACGACTCGGACGACGAGCGCGATTACAGGGACGCTGAGATTTGGAACTACTCGTATTCCGAGGAAAAGTACGCAACCGGCAGCGAATAAAAGTCTTTTTGTTGAACTTTGCTGGAATTTTTTCCTTCTTCAGTACTGTGATTTTAGTTTCGTTTTGTTCCTTAATGTATTTTCGTTAAAATAATTAAAATTGTTAAAATAGGCTACGTGAGGCTTCGTATTAGCAAAGCTTAGGATAGTTTTGCTCACTCAGAACCGAGTTATCTAAGTTCAGACCGATTCGTTGTTAGCCATTGATCTTGACGCCCCAGCCGTTTAGCAGAGCTGATATTTGAACAAGTATTCCTAGGTAAAAAATAAGAAAACCATGACGTTTTCCATCGAAAGACTCGCCGGTGTACGCCTTACAAGTTTTCTTGAAGGCATTTGCTTGATCAAAAACCCGACAAGGAGCCCTCTCGTTCCCTAGAAGAACAATTTATATCCGCTGTCGGAGCTGCAGTGAGGCCGAATGTCTACACAGACTCTGAGTGTACATGCATTTCTGGGTCGCAGAATTCATTAGACATTTCTCCTCACAGACAGGAATCTTGCGTAGCCTAGTTTTCCGCCGCGCAAGCATCGCTCTACGCCGCGTAAGACATTGCATCCTGTCCGATACCGTCGGTGTACGGCGTCGACGTCGGTTCGAAGGCAACCAGTACGTAAATGGGCATTAGTACTGGAAGCGGTACGATGCTTGTCGTCGTCCTATGGTTTATCGCAATCGTACAATCGGAAAACATCTCCGATGTTGGACGATTACGAAATGGCGACGAAGATTTCGGATAATGTCATGGACATATTGAAGTTCTTCGACGATTTGCGACCGTCGTTCTGGAATGGAACTTTGGCAACGTACATCAGGGATGGGCGGAATTTTTTCGACGACCAAGACCAAGACTAAAACCTCCCGGACTACAGGACCAAGACCAAGACCAAGATTTCAGTTTATTTCCGCCTCAAAACAGGGACGGCTAGGTCCACGGTTTGCAGTTTTTTTAAACGTAGTTGCAAAAAATTAGTCAGGAATTTTCGACATTTGGCCGAATTTGCGCGGAATTTAACCCGCCGCAGGCGATTCCACCGAAATTTTGACTCACATTCTTAGATTTTGACCTAAAATTTGGTCCGGGCGCCGTCTGCGGCAGACCGTCCAAAAGTCGATGTGGGCGGAATTTTTTCGACGACCAAGACCAAGACCAAGACCCGCCCATCCCTGACGTACATGTGCGTGGTAAGCAATTCCTTGCCGGTTTCATAATAAAACCTGCAAGGATTGGCATTTAATTTTTTTGTGTTCACACGATTGTCCTGTTTGTTAATTTTCTCATAGAATAATCATTTAACTCTTTGCTACCAACGTGAATATCCATAGACCAAGAAGATTTGACGTCGAAGACCAAGAAGAGCAAATTTTTCGGTTCCACATCGCTAGCCAATATCCAATCAGCTTGATGCGAAGGGTAATTACAAAAGGGAATTATAAGCCGTCTCTCTCTTTCTCGCTGCAACACTTGGGATAGGTACACGGGGGGGGGGGGACGCGAGTGAGCCGGACCAAGCTGGCATCCGCGAGGAGCGAGGGGGGATGGTGGCTGTTTATTTCGCCCACGAAAAAAAACATGAGAGGATATCGTTGACTTTCTGCCGCGTAAGAACCTAATGTACGTATTACTGACAGACTGTGGGCAGTCTGTCATTGCGCGACATCTACGCGCTGCCGAACGGATCAGTGCCGCGGAAGAAAACCGTTATGAGGCTGATGCACGACGTGTTTGGCATGACGCAATCGAAATACGGCAACAAATACAAAATTGTATCGCGTGAACTAGTCGAGGACTGGTTTCCTCAACATGCGGGCGCAGGTCGATATTGGACTTACTGGTACGCGCTGACAAGCGCTGTTCACGAGGTACGAGGTACTAGGGTTATGCATTACCCCCGCCCCATCCCCATACCGACGGCCGAACCGATGGGATCGGGCCGGTAACCCGAACCAAAAAAAACAAAAAATATCAACCAAAAACACGGGCGTTATCAGGCATAAAATGGCTGCGGCGGAATTTGGCCCCAAACAGCAGCTATTTTGGCTTATTTACGGCCTTTTATGGCTGAAATATCGGATGATATATCCGACGGGATTGACCCCATTCGGCCGCGGGCCCCCACGAAGCGTCTATTGGGTGAATTTGGTTTTTATTGAAGCTCGCTCTCTGCCTGTAAGAGAGTCTCAATACTTGCAGAAAATTATCGGGAGAATTTGGTGGGATTACGAGAAACTTCTTAATTACGGAGGCCTATATTATACCGAGACATCAACTTGGAAAAATAATACCGAAAGAAATCTTACTACGTGGGATGATTTCAACGAGTTTCGGACAATTTTGTTGCATTCAACGTGCTCTCGTCACGGTCGGAGTGATGTGATTTTCACAGGCAAGTACTTGTACATGAAGAGTATTCACTGGAAGGTCCCTTAGGTGCTCTACACATTAATGGGACCTCACTGCGAAAACAAAACTGACGCATTCCGGGTATTTAAATCTTCAATGACCGCAATCGCGTCTACGTATAACTACAATGGGGGCAACTCTAAGAGGCATATCATCGCAGACGTAGTTGGAGCAGAAGTCGACTTTTAGATGCCTGCCCAAGTTCTTGATCCGCTACAACAACTACGACGAAGCCTTCTACAAGACATTTGTTAAGGATATCAGCACGCTTATCTCCACCAGGTTTAAGCCAAACCACAATGTGCCTTGAGGCAATAATCACAGACACGACAATGAAATGATTATATGTGCTATTTCAGCTTACAAGGGTCGGCTTCTGTCTTGGAATTGCTGAGAACAACACCGTTGAACGAGAGCAACGCCGCAGCAGGCTATCCAGACAAGTACGCGAGATAATGAAGAAGATATTCGATGCCCGCTCAGTGCTGAAGGAAGAGCCACCAACAAAGCCGACGGAGATAACGGTATCGTTTACCGATGCAGACACACCCGCAGATTTTCTGAGACGAGACAAGAAAGCAAAATCATCGTTGACCTTTTTGCGAATAAAGAGTAGCACTAATCCGCACCCTACTCTTCTTCATTGCGTTGGTCCATTTGCAGGTGCCGGAGCCGCCGTCAAGCGAAACTGTCCAGGCGGGAATCACAAGCGCACTTGCAAACGGTAGTGAAGGTCTTGCTTCACTTCCTTGGAAAGAACGACCGGCTTTGTACGACACTGCGGCCCGCAACGCGGTCCAGACGTTGAGACTCGGATATAACAGGTCGAAATCGTTACCATACTCCAAATGCTTTCGTTTAGCGACGACAACGGCATGAGACGGTGTCATTTACCTCCCTTACAAACAGTGGCGTACCGAGGATCCAGTTTTAGGGGGGCAAGGGTCTAGGGTGGGCCAAGATCTTGTCCGTCTAAAAATGCCCCTTGGTACCCCCTTACCATATTTTTCGCCGCGGCCTTCGGCCGCCGCGAACATAAGGGCCCCCCCCTTTGCTACTTTTCGTGCCCTCCGAAATTTAGGGGGGCCATGGCCCCCCCCCCCCCGCCTGCCCCCACTGTCGGTACGCCACTGCTTACAAAACTAACAACATAGGATTGCACTGCGTCCAGGCCATGGACAACGGCAGCTACTGGGGATCTGTCGACGGGAAGGCCAACTACTTCGTCAAGTACACTCAGACTGCGGCTGACGCAAAGACAATGAAGGAGAAATTCGCGACGCTAGAAGCGAACAAGGATAGCATTGTTAAGAACGTCTTGTAAGTGCACACACGTTCTTACGAGAGCTCTTAGAACACTTAGACATAGAGGGCATAAACGATGGAAGGTTTAAAAAAGTCGGTAACGGGCATAAATGAGAAGGGAAACGTGAGACATAGCAGTACAACAATTAGGGTAACTTCGCTACTTGTGAGGTTGAGATACCTAATAGATTAAAGTTCCTGTGCGGGAGGGGTATCGAATAACGGTACGGACCCATGCCGTTATAACGGTAAGCGGAAGGAGTCTTACCCCCCCCCCCCC
>JNEY01001310.1:6773-23006 GCA_020875895.1 Aphelenchus avenae
CGCATACTGTAACTCCGATTTTTGCTCTGGGTTACGAGCGTCTTGGCAGTGTGCATCCAGTTTTCGTGGTCATAACACGCTTATTTTTCGCTAGAATTTGCCGAAACTGCGTTGACTGTGTTTGGGACGTCTTTAGCTACAATATGAGCCCGAAATCGACAGCACTACGTCGACGTTACACCCCGAAACAAAGCCGCGAAATTGGCGAAAATTGTGCTCGACTAGTTCGAAGTTTTTCGATTTGTACTTTTTGCTCATTTATGATAGAAGCTTCTTTTTTCCTTCATGACATTCCCAAGACATTGTTCTACAAAGTTGTGCATGGGTTTTCCGAAATATGAACTCATTCATGAATTATGATCATTTGTTTAATTTATGCGCCGGCAAAAAAGCGTTTTCCTCCTGCATGGACCCGACTTTGGCCTATTTGTGCTCAGCGACCATTAGTCTTAAACGGACGCATTTTACACCGGGAGAATCGTTATATCCCAGAGGAAAAAGTTGTGCATGCTTTTTTCGAAATATTGGCTTATGACGGAGATAGACCCAATTAGCTGATTTCCATGCCCCAACACGCCAAAAAGTGTTGTTTACGTCGCCCAATAAAAAATGTCCATACGTAGACCAAAACTGACAAACTTGGGCTCGTTCTGCTCAGGACAAGAGGCGCTACAAACGTACAGAGGGATTTCTCGATAAATTCAGCTTTACGGGAGATACAAGCAAAAATGGGCGTAAACTAGAGGTTTTGGCAGAAAAGTGAGGTCATTTCGGCCCAATAAAAAATTAACAGTTTTGATCCAAATAGGGCAAATTGCACATCATTCGATACATAAATGCAGCGGCAATAATCGTACAGAAGCGTTTTTCCATAACTTTATTCACCTTCAAGAAAAACTGCAATAACCGACCAAAAATTGACGATTTTTGGATGATAAATTGAGTTACAGTAATTTTCCACTAAGCGAGTTACTGTAATGCGCGCGCATCCCTTATTATACATTTGCCAATCTGAGTTTGGAATACTACAGTAATGGTCCGGCCGTGCCCTCTCCGGCGCCCATAAACCACCTTGTATGCTGAGACAAATTGAAAAACAATTTTTCTTTCGGGCATCAAATAGACAGAGGAGTCTGGATCTTCGGGGCATCACCCAAGTATGCAAGGAGCTTCAATCCTTCATGAAGGAATTCCGTATTATTCAAGGACGTAGCTAAGGTGAGAGCTAGGAGCCCCCCCCCCCCCGCTCCCCTGTTTAATTTTTATAGTCAGTTAACGTTTACGAGGTAACCTGCGGAGTGCGTTCCGTCATGCGCCAACAGAGAAAAAGCATACCATCATAGAGCCTAAGCCGGACAGCAGCAAATTGGAGCAAACCGAACTGGACTCGACCTTCAGTTCAGTTCAAGTTGGATCAAAGTGCACACATAGTTCGCTGTGATATTCCCTGACTTCAGAACGGCCCCGATTCCATACTTTCTTTGGTACCGTTTAGTCAGTTCACCCGAAGACCCTCTGTTTCAGGCGGCAGCTCAGTCGACACAGACAGTGCCCTATACTACACCTATTGCGACTTGCTGAAGCTGAGAAAGAGCTGCCATTACGCTATGCAGCCCTACCTCATCTACCTGCTCGTGGCGTTAGCGCTCGTCGCACATTGCGTCGCGACCTGCTTCCTCTGCGGCCAGCGCCGCAAGATCCGCTCCCCTACCGTCGCGGACAAGCAACGCCTCATGCAGCCTGTGGAGCTTAAGAATACCGGCTACACAGTTGTCACCGAGTTCAACGAGGAGGAAAGAGAATGAACCGCAGTCTCGTTATTCTCGCTGACATGCATGTTGTGAACGGACTTGGCTCATTAAAACTCCCCTTTTGTATTGCAATCTAAGAAGTTTTAAGCAGTGTACTAGGCGCTTGGCGCGCTTCGCACGCCGCGCGTCTAGTCAACGGAGGCTTAAGTCCTAACAAACAATGGGTCGTTAAATCTCATCAGGAGCTTTAATATGAGATAGGCGATGTTCCAACATGACCCTGAGAAACCATCAATTTGGAGTTTGACCTCTGGCGCATACGCGTAATATCCCCCTCCCTGACCCTTAATATTTTATGTATTGCAATTCGATACCCCCCCCCCACACACTCCCACCCGAACACAGGATTTTTACGCTTTATAGACGTTCTGTGCAGGTCCTTCCGCTGACCCTCAACTTATTGCTGCGGTCCACTCCAAGGGCTTTCAATTGAGGTCGACGTGAAGGTTCAGCATGACCTTGAAAATTCACCATTTTAGGAGGTCGACCACCTTTTATGGGGTACAAAGGGGGTCTATGCCCAAAATGAAGAATGGTTTGTAATAAGCGGCTGCCTGTAGCGTGAAAAAAGGTTTCTTCCACTGCCGAGATCGAACCCGCGATATTCAGAATTGTGCGCCGGCGACTTATCACTACGCCATAGGGCAGAAAACGGGAACGCGGATTTTCAAAAAATCTTATAGGCAAATTCGAAATCGCTACCCATTTTCCGGAATTTTAAAATTTCCTGTAGTTTTTCACGGGCTATGAAATGATACCAAACTCGATGACGGTAGCTTAATATAGCCGGAATAACTGCGATTTTCATCAGGCGAAAGCACCAAAAATGGTAAAATTCCGAAATTTCAAAAATCATAAAAGTTCGAGAACGTAACCGATTCATCTGAAATCTGAACTCGTTCAATAGTTGGAGGGAGGCGTGGACCGGAAATAGCGCGTTACTGGTGCCGTAAAGACAATTCCGCTAGCCCATGTCACCCCCCCCCCCCAATTGACGCCATTGGGCCTGATGAGGTCATTACAAGTACTCGGTAAAATAACCCAAGCGGGCGCAAATTTCCGCACGATGCATGCCAGGATGCGGCATGAACGTGTAATCCCTTTCAGTACTCCGAATCGCACTGCTTCTGCGTCTCCAGTGACGGCCCAGATCGATTTTTTGACTTACGGAGGAACGCCGCCGTCGACAGCGCCGTCGCCGTGAACCACTTGCGTAATTGGCGCCCGCGGACGGCTTTGGCATCGACTTCAGTGTTATGCAAATCGACGATAGCATCGCTCCGTGGATCAGCGGACTGCTTCGGCCCGCCGAAAACTTCCGCTTCGCGAAACTGGACCTCTTTCTCGAGGACGTTACTGACTTCATGATGTCAACGCGTGACGCCTTCCTAACGAGTACAGTTGCGAACGGGCTATGCGAAGTCAGGTTGCAATCGGCTACTCAGCACTGGAGGATCTAGTGGAGGCACGCTTTCTGCAGTGGCCCTATATGAAGAATCTCGAGTGTATTCACTTGGAACTGGTACGTTACGCTTAATGTTTCGCTGAAGTGCCAAGTTGGATTCATCGGAAACATTTCTAGTTCACCCAACTTGTAAGTCCAACTGAACTAGCAGCCAGGTAGTGGATGGGAAGGGTGGACCTTTTCATGAAAGGCAGATTTTGTCCGTCTCACAAGACTGTCCGGCACTCCTGTTGAAGCGACCGATACGTAGCTTGTTGCCCACATCAATATTCGTCCTTAAAAATTTTTTCCAACAAAGGGGCCCCTTATTTATCGACGTTTGCGATGAACTTCCAAGTGCTCTGAACTCCAGTGAACTGAACGAACTCGGCCTCCAGGCCAGTTCACTGCGAAAAATTCCGATTCGTCGAAAAAAAACGGGTTACGCTGAAAGACGATGTAAGTACTTCGGCTACAGGTCAATTCAGTAAATGCAAATTCAGTAAATGCAAATTCAGTAAAAAAAATTCAGTAAATGCAAATTCAGTAAATGTAAATTCAGTAAAAAATTCAGTAAACGCAAATTCAGTAAATGCAAATCCAGTAAAAAATACAGTAAATTCAATAATAAGCAGTAAAACCGGTTTTCCACTTTCCGTATCCAGTACCATCTCTCCGCGTAAATGGTCATCCGTCATCCCTGTGTAGTTGGCTGTGCCACAATCCTTTTTCTGATTCATCTCTTTCCACTTATCCTTTGCCTTTTTTCGCTCTTGCCCTTTTGCTTGATTTGATTTAACTGCTAGCGGTTGTTAGCTGGTACGTTGTTCTTGCCGTATTTTGTCCTAATTTACGGTGCAGGTTCTGTAAGATAAACCCTGGTTACACAACGCCACTAGATCCTTTATGCAAGAAAGGGAGCATGAAAACAAGAAATTTTTGGATTTGTACTGAATTTGCATTTACTGAATTTGCATTTACTGAATTGACGTGTTACCGGTACTTCGACTAATTCTCAGCCCGAAGCATGCCGCTTACTAACTGCATTCAACGTTTCATGAGAGGCCGTTCTAAATCGGACTCAGTAAGTGGATCTGAACCCGAGTACTCGGACTTACTACTGAGTACTCAACTGAGATGAGTTCCGGGAAATCTCTGGTAAACACTTTGCAGAAGTCGTATTTTTCAGCACGTGTTCGCGTCGAATCCTGCTGGCGATCCCACTTGGACACGCGGCCTCTTTCAGCTTCCTAACTGCAATTCGATTGTGGTAGAGTACATCGTAGACGAGCAATCCGCTGACTGCTGTGGGCACGTTTTCTCAATTCTACGAGGGATAATGGAAGTAAGTCGCCTTCGTCCCAGTGCATATAGATGAACAAATGCGCCGAATGCTCTTTGGCGTGATGACTTACTTTCAGCAATTCGAAAGCGCTCATGGCGTCAGCGGTTTCGCGCAAGACTTTCAGTTCGTTCTACGGCAGGACCGACTTACCTGGCAGCACAAGGAACCGACGCCCACGCATTCTAGCGTCTAGGTGCCGGGTCAAGCGGGACCGTGGAACGTCTACACGACGAAGAACAGAGCGACCGACGTGCCGCTGAGCGTCTTTGTCAACACGAGAGAGAACTGCCAAGGGGACGAAGAAGCGGTGGAACGTTGGTGTCTCCGAGAGGAACGTCGGTTCATATTGCGCAAGGAACCTTATAATCTGCCATTTGTCAAAGCATCGCGTAAGCGTCGATTGGAATAAACTTTAACACATGACTTTAGCTCTCTTTTGCGTGGGTCTTGAAAGCCTGCAATTATGCAAGTTATCAAGCATCCTTTGTAGAATTCGAGAGCGATTCGCGAGGATTATCGCAGTTTACGGATATTATTTTGATCCCGAAGTATGTTTAGGCAAATCATAGTTATGACCAATTTTCACCGTACTAACATTCGCAAAAAATGTCGTCATAACCTGAAAGTCGTTTGTAACAAAAGGAGAAAAGGCTTAGTGGATTAGACTATTTGAGCCGAGTCTGAGCCCCAAAAATGATTGAGTTCCGAGCCGAATTCCGGGACCTCGTTCTCTCTCATTCCTAGCCTATGACGTACAAAAAGAGCAGCCAACTGAACTCAAGCTATCAAACGCAGAAGTGGAAGTTACCCCGTCCGTCGAAGTGGGAATCCTTTTGACTAATTTATCCACTTGTCAGCCTGGACTTTAAGGAGTGACGTATCCCTTTTGATCTGTAGAATAAGAGGATACTTTTATGGAAATGCCTTGTAAAAATTTTACTAGTCTCAGGTCTTCAGCATCTCGTCCCTGCCAAGCGTCACTTCTTGCACTTCTTCCGCTTCCCACCTCATTCTACACTCGCGTCAGACATCGCGAAGTCCGCTGTGGACTGAACGGCACTTTCAAGTTGAAAGTTTTAACTAGCACCAACGACCCGCCTGGACCGTCGAGATTAGAGAGGTTACGTAATATGTTGGATCGATGGTTGAAAAATGAAACAGCTATCTGTTCTTGTCGTGAAGCACCGTAAAGCGGTGTACAGAGCTGCCATAAATCCCGTTATTTGTGCGGCAAACCACTACCTATTTTCTATAATTCATCTCGCAGAGGATAATATTTCGATCGACCAAGTTTGGAAAATTTCAAAATTTTAAATGCCCTTTATTTTTTCGGCTTTGCGTATGTGTGGCTCGCTTTATGTTTATAATGCTTGGTTTATCCTTATGTGTTCAAACGTGAGACGACCGCGGCAACGATGGCGGTGAGAGTGGGAAGGGCTCCGCTTTCTGAGTGCGTAGCATAGTACTAAGCACAACTTCGAGCAGACAGTACTCACGAATGGTTCACCGAGCAAAACATTGTTGCTCGAAAGCCCTAACATTCCACGACCCAAAAGCCTGCACACTATTTCTGCGCTACCTAGCGCGACCGACTCTCACGTGGCGAGCGCATTCGTTGAGCGACTGCAGTGGCCGCCGAAAACAGGTCGTTGTTGTCGTCCTTGAACTGTCGTGAGTATTCGTCCTTATCGCTAGTTCGCGTTTGCGTTTCATGCGAGGGCGTATTGATTTCTCGCTGGTTCACATTCGTCCTTGCAGTTTGCATTGTTATATCCTTAGTCTATTCATTTTCTAATGGCACAGCTGCTGAGCCACCAGTCTATGGTGGAAATATGTACTTTCCTCGATTACGACGAACGCATCTGCTTGCCCGCCGCAGATTGGAGACTAATTGCAAAACACTGCGTTTTGCAAGGAACCGAGGACGATACCACTGATATTCCATCAGAAGAATACTTCTCCAGCGAAAGCTTTCACATTGCCATCGGCAAGCGGAGCCTCGCAGAGGCCTTGGACGCCATTTTTTCGCCCGGAGAGTCCATACTTCTTTGGCAAGCAGTTCCGAATGGACTTATCGACGCTATCGTCAAGGTACAATCATTTCGGGCTTGTTGCGCCAGTTACTCCTGGGTCTATTGTTAAGGGTGTGATAGCGTTAAATCTTTGACAACAGTTTTGCAAAGATAGAAATCGAAGACCAATACTGCCTGAGAACCGTAGAACATGACTTGGCTTAATGCAATACCGACAGTACGGTACGGCCCGTAACACGGTACGGATGCCACTTTTCAGTTGGAGCTAACGACTAAGGTCCACACCAATGTTTCCGATGTAGCCGGATTTTTTTTGCGATGAACTGAACTGAAGGTCAAAGTCATCAGTTGCGTTCACCAAAAGTGATTGGCACTGGCAGTAAAATAAGATAGTTGCCGGCAGCTTTGCGCAGAGGCGATAACGTGACCAACGAGGCCTAGCCGAGATGCGTTTATTGCTGGTTGAAAACTTCTCGGCTAACGGGGAACGCTTTGATAAGAGAAAAATTTTGACAAGTAGGTCCAAGGTGCTATCTAATGTATCCATGCATTCCCGGAACCAGCTTGTACAAGTGAATATTAATGTAGGAACTAGCTGCTTGACGGGCCGAAAGACCGACTGTCCTGTGGGAACGGCAGGTAAGGGTCCCTTACCAGCCGATCCTCCACCTGCGCCTGGCTAATAGTTCGGTGACATGCGAAGGTCAGTGAACTGGAATTTTTCGCGATGCAGTGAACTGGACTGAAGGTCAAAGTCAGTTCATTTCATCAAAAGTCCAGTGACTTTGGCAGTTCACCTAAACACTGGCCTACATGCCTGTTTAGCGCTATCTCACTTCCTGCAAGACGGCGTGTCCCCCAACAATGCGCCATGTGGTGATTATCGGACTTAACATAACCGACGTCTGGATCAACGCCTACTACACTTCGTTTCCCTGTTACGAATGCTCTAGCACCAAACGCACAGACGCTGAACAAAGCACTCAATGTCTTGTCTTTCATCTGACTCCGCACGGACACTCCGGACACCCATTGAGCTTGAAGTACACTTATCGCATAACGTCGGAAGTAGAGTAGGTGGGGGCAGTCTTTTATGTGCCAAAGTGCTTGTGTTTAGACCCGTAAAAGACCAGCGAATCGAAGTTGTCCTCGAAGCCCCAAAATGCGACGCTTTAGGAAAGCCGAAGGAACCGGTCCAAAATCCGAAGAGGTATATGCGGCGCAGTCGCTCTCCTAATTTTTTAGAATGTCTCACGGTTTTAGACCTCGCTTAACCAAAACGAAAACACTGCTGAGCCTCGCTGAACTTAGGACGGACATATTCTTGTTCCTTCAGCGATCTGATCTGGACACCTGCTTGCTGGTCGGCCAACAGTGGAAGGCAGAAATCGAGTACCTCGACATGGATCTTGCTATTCGAGAGTTGAAGTACATCCGGATTACCCACGTATGCATCGCAATAGATTTAATCGTTGACAGAATGTTTAGAGTTTCGAAGAAGACACCGTGACGTTCTTTGTCTCTACGGGAAAGAGCGGAATCGGTCCCATTCGCTGCTTCAAGTTCCCAAGAGATGCGCGCATCGATTGCGCCATCGTGGTCAACCACCTCCGAAATTGCAGAGGTGACTCTTCGATAAACTGCTTCAACATAGCCGTCGACGGCCATGCGATGCAACACAGCTTCGTTTCGTGGACGGTAGCAATGCTCGGCTCACTTAAAAACTTCAAGCATGTTTATTAACCAGTCTAAATTCTTTAATATCTCCGGATCGTTCCGATTTCGCACTGACAAGAGTGATACCTTCTTTAGCTGCCACGGCGTCGGCCTGTACCTGGACTTCGTTGACGCTTTCTACGTAGTCGGCTTTCTGGAGTCCACACACAGAGCTTTTGAAGCCTGCAATGTGGAATGGGGTCTATGGGACCTATGGCTGCAAATCGAGTATTCTTCACTCGAAGCTCTGGTCGACAATCGTTTCGTCGAATGGGAACTCATTCAACGCCTGTATATGCTACGCTTAGAACTTGTAGGTCATTGGTCGGGTTAGTCCAGAAGACATGATACTTTTTATCGTAAAGTGGACATTACTGCGAAGCTTTAGCTCCTCTTCGGCCTGCCCGGCGACCCAGTCTGGATTCGCTGTCTCTTCCAGTTGCCCCATGTTCCGATGCTCGATGTGGCATACTACGTCAAGAGTGACATCGACGGTGTCGATTGGTCTGCGCACGCGTTCGACATCATGGGGGAAATCATGCGGGTAAGCTGGCGACGCAAGGATTTACGAGCTGCATAGAGTATAGGGCTGGAGGCGAATACGGAATCGGCCTTGCTTTTCGCCGTTTGCTTGGAATCGGAAAGCGATAATCTGTTTCGTATCGAATCTGGTCTTTGCTCTGAGGCTGAAAACTTGATGCCGTGATGTTTTTCCAAAGCCAAACATAGCGACACGAAGCGGAAACAGCCTGTTAGGAATATTCCTTCTGACCCCACGCCCTAACGCAACAGTTGGCCCGAGGGCATTAGTCAGCGAAGATTCGTTTGACCTGCGCCTATCGGAGGGCCAGTTCTAATGATTCTGATTGCAGGAATTCGAAAATGCGATCGACGTTAGCAACTTTGCGCGCCATTTCGAATTCCACCTACAAATACCTGCACTCACGTGGGATCACGTTGAACCCGTGCCTACCCACGCCAACGTGCGCCCCAAAAGGCGTAGTGCCCGCTACAACGTGTACGTGACGAAAAACAAGGCGACTGGTGTGCCACAGCGTGCTCGTGACCACAAAAGAGAGCATCGAAGTGAACGCGTACGAAGACGAAGAACGCAGTTTCGAGTTCCGAAAAGGTCTTTATCACGCACCATCGGGCACGTTCCGTTGAGGACGCCCGCTATGACAACTGTCGTGTACCATTTATCAATCATTTTACCTATAAACTACTCGATAACGAAGCCGCAAAGACAGTGCGAGGGTGTTGCCCTCCAAGCTCTTCGAACTTGGAAAAGCAATTGGTGCGATTGCCCACTTTGAAAACTTTCGTCGACGTCAATAGTAGACCATAATAAGAGCCGTTTTCAGCGAAATACCGACAACGCCCAGCCATTGAGTTGGGTATGAAAGCGGCGCACGTTCACATCTTAGTGAGCACTTGTAGACTCGTTCGCGCACCAAAGCTAAGTAACAAAGAGTCAGCACCTGAATTGCTTTGGCTAAACCTTTCTTTTCAGCCTGCTTGACCAATAACCAGTCTAAAACGCTTCTGAAGGTAAAATATTAAAGGTGGTCAGGCTTGGCGCCGTATGGAACCTTTCTATTGGATTGGAGAACAGGATTATATTCGAAGAGGGGGGGGGGGTAGATAACAATTCGCACAAACTTAACGTTAGGGTGGCATAAGGGAAAACTACGCTGTGCCCCCGCCCCCATTCGCCACGAAGGGAGACGTGTGATGTCCCCCTCCCTTAAAACCTTCGGCGGAAGAACCGGCGTTTGTAAATGTGGCTTGAATTCTGTCAAATACGGGTACGGGTACGGATACGGCCCGTACCTTGGTACGGGTGCCGATCTCTAGTTTTTTTTACATATAGGCAGTTCTGTCGGTTGAAAACTACCAAAAATTGGAACTTCAGAAAAAAGTATCCATTTTTGGTTGAAAACGATTCACCAGTCGTCTCCCTTATGATGAGAACGGCCTCGAAAAATGTCCCCATTCCTGGACCCTTTACCGTGACGCTCCCCGTGCTACGGAAAACGGCCACGGGAAACGGCCCGTTTTCACGTCCCGTTTTCCGACACTACTTGGCACGCATCGGCTTGTATATGTGCGCTCGCACCTTGGCACGCTGCATACACTTTCTTAATCAGCCCAATGTAGTTCTGTGCATTATCCAATCCTGTAAACTGCGTGCTTCTCACTGAGGTACCGCCTTAATATACATAATACGATACCGCTTGTTACGCAGGACTCCATGCAAGCAATTCGTGAATCATGTCGTTCATGACGTATCTTCTTAAAAATTAACTTATCCCCCCGTTGCCCCTCGATAGACTTTATTTGACTTCTATCGTAGTTAACAATCCGAAAAGCCCTCTTCCACTGTGGTACGAGTGCACCGGAATTCAAATCGCTTTAGGTTATAGTGATTGTCAAAATGGGTAGGTATTTACTGTTTGTGCCATTGCTTACGCCTACGCGGAAGAAGTCTTTCTGATTAAGTTTCGTTTCATTGTGCTTCAGTGACGCGTAATCGGTGACTAAGAAGTATCTCCGTAGTAAACTACAGCACATCAGCGTGCCAGCTCTGATGGCAGTGTGTGGCGTCGCTCGGGCGTCGGCCTCGTCGCAATGGGCAAAACGACGCTCCGCTGAAGGCGGACAAACGACATATAGGTCCGACGTACGTCTCCGCTAAATGAGGCAAACACACTACCTTAAAGACGTAAACATGTGCGGCATACTTGACGATTACGAGGAAAAGCGAGCCACCTAGGCAGTATATTCTTGTGGCGAATGTGAGCGTCGCTCTGTACCAGAACGGCTGGAAGTACGTGGAAAAGTAGGCGCCGAGGTTCCGCTCGTCCGATATGAGGAACTCGACACCGCACCAGAATCCGACCCACAGCTGTACGAGAAGCATCAATGCGGCGTACACTAAAACCACATTCACTTAATGACGTGGGGATCCTCAAGACGTTACTACTGACTTGGTGTACTTAAATTTCTTCAAGGTAAAGAGCCGATATCAGGACAATGGCAGAGGCAGAAGACCGTGTCGGACTAATGTCCAGGACCTGAGCCGGTCATGGCAATCAAGGTTTGCAACCGTACAGACGGTGCGGCCGTACCGTACCGTACTTCTGTACTATTGGTACAGGTGGGTCTCAGTACGGAGTGCAGTACGTGTGCAGTTTTCTCGGTATTTAGCAGTAGCACGGTACGTACTCGTACCGTATCCTACCGTATTAGGTACTGCCCGTACTGCCGTATCGTACTGTACGCCTGCCCACTTTATAGTCAGGAGCGCATCCTGCTGACATTTACGAAAAGCACACACCGAGCAGCTTCGTTTCGTAGCCCGAAGGATGCGTGTTCGTCACCCTTGACCTCGTGCGTCTGCTGTGAACGACCGCGAACATGATCACTATGAATCCGACGAGCGCACCGAACACCAGGCATGACGAACGGTAAATGTGAAGCAGCTAAGTCGGAAGGATTTGGAGCGGACAAGAGGCTTAAACATTGACCAAACGACTTCACATAAGCATTACGACGACCCCCCCCCCCTCCCGAGACCCGTGGTTCATAAGTGTCCCGGGTCGGACCAGGATCCGGGTCCAATATTTCGCTTCAAGGCCCGTAAGGAGGTTGAGGACGAGAAGGCCTGAATTTGTACATTATTTAGTGGCAGGGCCTGATGGGATCAGTGCTTACACTGAACACGCCTTTCTTCGGATACTGAACTGAACTTGAATGACATGGGTCAGCTCTATGCTTTCATATAGAACTCGCAAGTTCAGTCAGATACTGAATGGGATCCTGATGGGCACTACCTCCCCCCCCCCGCCCGCCCCGTACCCGAAGACTGAAATCGGCCTCTACTGCCAAGTCTGCATTCGTACCGTGAAAACCAGCTGATGTGCTTGGGTCCGGCCCGCGAGCACCAGCCCGTAGCGAATAGGCAAGACCGTCACGATCAGCAACAAGGGGATGATAAAAGACGCTGCGATGGCGGCCTTCAATGAACGCTCACGCCATGTCCACGAGTACTCGAATGGCGCTCGAAGCGAGCTGAAGCGGTCGACAGCAATGAAGATATGCGCCAGAGGTTGGAAAATGTAGCAGTAGGAAGCGACGAAAATACTAAGGTCGGCCGCAACTGTTGATTTCGTGGGGTTATTTGGATCCGAGAAGTGGTACAGCGGCGGAATGTAGGCAAAAAGGTTGTCCTAAATTGATGAAGTAATGCCGGTGGTATTCAGAGTTCCTTCTTGGAAAGGGACCGACATGGTTCCGCCGAGATCAGGGAATGCATGGGCTCCGGCCGCGGTCCGGCCTAGGTCCCATGCCTGAAACTTAGACGCTGACACCAGCGTCCAAAGCCAGCCCAAAAATCGATCGGTTTCAGCGTCGATTAATGGGCCACCAAGGCAGGTAGTTAAGGTCCCTACCTAGCAAACATTTTCGACTTTAGGCAACCGCTTCCTTTCTTCTACATGTCACGCGCTGACTCGTCATGCGTCGCTGACCCTGAATTCCTAAGCACCAACTTCTTGAGGCACGAGCCAGCAAAACGCGATTATGTTCCCGACCTGCCTTAACCACTTTTGCGGATCTCAGTTAGCCTGGGTACCGAAGTTCGGGATGAATGACCGCAGCTTGCCAGGGCTACATGTCAAATCAAACGATGCGTGAGCCTTGCCATGATCTTTACAGTTCATTAGCTACAAAGCTTACGTACATGCACGACAACGACGGCGTCGACGATCAAAAGCAGCAGGAAGAGGATGAAGAAGGCTTCTCGGAACGCTGGGTCATTTCGGCCCGCCACAAACAAGCAAACGACGAGGCTGACGTGGAAGACGAGGAACGGCAGCATCGCATATGCGTGGACGTAATCAAACATAGAAAACTGATCGCTTCTGTCTTCGACGAAATCGTTGTCCTGGTAGTACGCATCCACATCGTCGGGCACAAAGGGCGGAGGCGGCGGTGGCACATCCACCCAGCGCTCCAGATATAAGCACTGGAATCGGGCATTCTATTTGTTCAACTTCGTCTTGTTCGACAGAAAATCCTAGAAGTCCAGTGAAATCGAAGTCGTTGTCCTTGCGTAAAGGGCGTACCTTGCAGTGAGGATGCGCATGAGCAAATATGTCGTCGATTAGGGGAGCGTCTTTAGGACACCAATAAAGGTAGAGACGCTCTGTTGCTGAAACTCAGTAGAGATTAGAGAGCCTCCATAAGTCACGTTACTGCTGATTAAGACGACTCTCCTAGAGACGACACATTTTCTCCGATAAAAATGCGAAAATCCTACTACTAGTCGAGACTTGCATTAATGTATGCTTGTTTTTGCAGTGTAGCACGTACGCAAGTGGACGTGCGTAGTTTAAGGTGCACTTTTCCGTCCCTTGTCCCAATACAACGCTGCCCGCTGGTCGATCACCCGAGTCTACTTCAGCGAATCGTTTGGCCTTATATTGCTTGTTCTGCTTGTGTCTTTAGAGGTGCAAGCATTAAGCTAAGCTGTCAGGTGCGCATCCCTATGTTCCTATGGAAGCCAGAGTTATCTCACATCTGGTTTTACGAATAATTAAACGAAGTATTTTCTGGAAACCATCTCCGGAAAAAAACGCAGCTCCATTTGCAAGACCATCCTTTGTAAATCGCACTATTTTGGGCATCACCGAAAGGTATTTATTGCCTACTCTCGTTAGCGTGTTCGCCGATATTCGGCATCGAAATGTTCGGATATGGCACCGTTCGCTGCGCACTGATGCAGTACACCGACGCGTTTTTGCAGCTGATGTACGTCGTGTCAACGTCCGCGTAACGAGGAAACGCATCCAACTTTTCGCGTGGATATGTGAACGAGGGCATATATTCGACGCACGCGTCCGACAGCGAGACCGTTCTCGATCCGACGGAAATTTCCGACGGCAAGGACACTCCGTCGGAATCGACGGAGATCACTCCGTAGAGAGCGATTACAGCGAAAAGGCCAATCATGACTGGCTGGACAGAGTTAAATGCTTTAGGTCTCTTCATGTGTGACCGACAAAAACATGTTATCCTTTTTGTTTTGCTTGCGCCTCGCTTGCACCTGCTGCCATCAGTTTCGGCCTTGCTTAGTACGGAATTTTAAGGGCGCGCAAGTGGTGTCAGAGGATCAAGGGGTACGTAGGCGGAGACCACGCGAACGACATTACCGAATGACGCTGGTTTTGGTGAACGAATTGTCTTTGATTGAGTTTCTGAGCAGGTTTAGGTCGTTCAGATGACTAAGTGGAGATTCAAGCTTTACTTCGCGCAGTCTTCATCTTAGTTGGTTTTATACCGGACATTAAGCTTAGCACCGGTCTCGTTTACTTTGTTTAGGCGTTATTGTATCAGACTTAGTGCCATAGAAATACGTACACCAGGCAATGCTGTGAAGTAGCGTAAACTCAGCAATGTTTAAATGACGTACCGAGCGTTGTGTTGTCGACATGTTGGCCGATGTTCAGCATCCAAGAGGTCGACGCGGGCACTGTCCGTTGCGCAGTTATGCAGTAGACCGACGAGTTTTTGCATTTTACATTCGCCACGTCAATGTCCGCGTAGCGAGGGAACTCGTGCAACTGGTCGTATCGCATACCCATGGGGACCGTATAGTCCGGACATGCGTCCGGCGTTGGAGCATTGGAAACGACGGCGAAGAGTGCTCCGTAAATAAGGATTGCGACGTAGGAGCGTTTCATCACTGGTCAGAACCTTTCGCCGCGTTAGAATCTTATTGTGCCGAGAAAACATGTTTTTGTTAGCCTCTGTTTTGACCACGCTTGGCTTGCACCTGTTGCCGTCCATGCATTCTCGGCATTACAGGCATGCGCTTGATTCTTTTTGTGCTCTTTTTCGTAATTTCTGAGGACTTCGACTTAACGTCGTACTTTAGCGGCTGTATTTTTACGAGGGAATCATATCGGTATCTGAAATCCCCGTATGCGATGCATGGATATCCTCCAGGTTTTGATTAAATCTATTCGAAACAAGAAGCGTAAGTCGTGAATAGCCGTAGGGGCAAAAATGAAAGTCAAAAGCTTACTGAAGTGGTAAGATTTTGAACGGTCGGGGTACCCAAAAATTGTGCCCGTGTTAAGTTAGACGGAACACTGTAAGACGACCTTGGAATATCGGATGGTTTCTTCAAGACAATGACAAATATCACATTATGAAAGTCACGCAATTTCGCCCAAAAAAGCACTATTCCGAGAGTCATGCATGCCACCGCCCGAAAATATGTTTGCGAAATGCAAGGAACGACCGCTGAAATCTTTTCGTTACAAATCATTTTATTCAGTTTATGACGCAACAAAGAAGCAGAACAACAAACTCGACGATAAAGCATAGGCAACAACATAACAGTGACAATGGAAGTGAGTAATTATGGGCATCATGACCAGTTCTCTTCGGCATTCTTCGACGCTTTGTGCTGCTTGGGCTCCGCCGATTGCTCCCGCTTCCGCTCGGCAGAGGATTCGTCCAACGAGCTGCCACAGCTCATGCGTAAGTCTAAACATGTCTGCGGAAAAAAGCGTGTCATGCTACGTCTTGGTGTAGAACAGAATTCGGCGTCTATTGTGCATTATGTAGGTAAGTTGTTCTATTTCCACCTTGTATCCTTCGACTGGTCTCCTGGTCATCCAAGCCCTATCTGTACATTTCCCATTCGAAGGGGTGCTTGCAGTTGCTCAGGTCCTCTTCGGTGGCCTGGGTGGCTTCTTTGAAACCGTTAGTATCCACAGATTGGCCTCGAATGCGACGGAGACGGATGTCGCCCACCATGTGAGTAGTCTTACATTTACTTTTGACCAAAAATGACGTCATCCAAACCCCCCC
>JNEY01001311.1:15935-29649 GCA_020875895.1 Aphelenchus avenae
CCGACGACGTACGTAGCGAGGCGGAGGGGGGGGGGGGGGAGGGGGGCAGGCCAAATCTAACCAATGCTAACAAGGTAGAGTGGGTCAAAACAATGCTAATGTTAGCATGGAGGTCCCGCCGCTACGCGTAGCCAGAGCGAATTCACTACGTTTTTAAAATTTGCAGCTTAAATTTCGTTGGCGTCGCCTGCGGCGGTTCTTTATCCTCCAGTTTCGGCATCTGTTGAGCGTATGGCATTCGAAATATTTTGGATGCATTGTACATTGTATACCTGCCAAATCTGGCTGGAATTTCGGTTGGCCTACCAGGCGGGATTAGTAACAAATCTAACCAATGCTAACAAAGAAAGGCAATAGGGTCCAAAAATGCTTGGCCAGGCTAATGTGCTTTCTGGTTGTGACGAGCTTTTGTCGATCTTGTCCGTTTTGGGCAAAATTTCCCAATTTTCCGTGGGCTTCCGGCCCGCGGTGGTGTTGGTTAATTCAAAATACTCGAAAACATCTAGCACCGTACAACGATAGAATGGAATTTTAACCATAAACGCATGAGAAAAACCTAGTCGGAGCAATTGAACCGGAAGCTGAAGCCTTCCGAAGCTGGGCTAATACTTTTTTGATCCCCCCATCGATCAGTCATACAAAAATGGACGTTGCGAGCTTATAGCTGATCGGCCACATTCTGGTACCGTCACTCGTGTAATTATAACCTTGGGGCTCTAATTCTCGGTAGGATCCGCTATTAAATAAACGAAGCTACCAGTAAGAGTAGGGCCTTAACGTTTCCTCCTCAAAAGTAGGTTTTCAAGAAAGAGCCTGAAAAACTATTTAAAATGCCCATAAATATGCCCACAATCAACCCAGTCCGTTGCGGCGACGACGGCGTTTTTATGACCTTCCAAGCTGGTTGATGTCAAATGCTTTGTACGTCATCTGCAAAGTCCAGGTCGGGCACTGTTGCAGAAGACAGGCCCCTTCAACCAGCTTGATCACACGTGGTTCTATAACATCGTTAACGCAAAGCGATAACACCCATTTGCTAGTTCTGACGCTAAAGCAGCAAAGTACAGGTATTCGGCGTCATCACATTTCATGGCGTACATCGACACCAAAATTCGAGCTTTCTCACATGTTCGTCTTGCTTTATGGAGAGGCTAAACAGTACTGTTGTTGAGCGATCATCAATACAGCCAGATACAGAGTGCCAGCAGCTCATTCTTTAGAGCTGCTTCTCGAGCAGTTAGAAAAACGACATCGTAATAAAGGATTGGGACAAAACTCGTTCGTTGCAGAAAGGACCTCCTGATGATTTACTCTCGCACCAGCTATTTATTTGTTTTATTATACCGATTTAGGCACTACTAGCGGCTGGGCTACGCTTCGCACAGCCGGCGCCGCTATTGCGGATTGCTTGTACCAAGCAGATACATTATGTGTCATAGCGCTACGGGCATGCTCCAGTAGTCCGGAGTTCGTGCACCGCAACATTGATGAACGTGGCAAGACGTAAGCCCACGTTTTTAAACGGAAGATACTTTCGGAATTCAGCATTAACGAAAGCGTCCAACAATCCAGTTTGAGCAAAATCTTGCTTCGTTCAGTGCCTCTATGGACCGCGTCCTATGTCGGGGGTCGCTATAGCATTTTACGAAGGTCCCCTGCTTGAACCCTTAAATGACCCAAGCCAAAACTGACGTTATTTTCTGATTCCATGCACGAAAACCCACCGAGCGCAAAACGACAAAATTTTCCTTTTTTTGCTCATTATGGGACACATGCTGCAGTGGGTTCTCTGTAGCATGCAAGCATAGACTTTGACGGGCATAACTTGTTTCTACAGTCCGATCAACTTGTACCTTTTTTACGCTCAATCCATTCATTCTAAATTCGAAAGGATAGCCGGGTTTTGAACTTAGATGCGCATACGCCAGGTCTTTAGGGACCGTTTCGGTCATGACCCGCGGATACAACGCCTTGAAAAACGAACGTTATTTTCGAAATCTCCATTCTTGAAACCTCTGGCAAAATGTAGCCTTCTTACCCGCTTCTGAATGCTGCCATAGCGCTCGCTATCGCATGCAAGCATGAGTCACGTGTTGCAAGTTTGGTCGGTCGTAACTTTTTTCTAGACAACCGATTCGGCTGAAACTTTCCATTTTTACATAACTTTAGAAGGCCTTACCAAATGATACAAACTTGACCAGAAATCGAAAAACTTTTTATCACAAACGTTCACCTGCCCTTTAGTGTATAAGAAAATGGCTCAAGATGAACACGCATGAATGCTTCAAAGAGCCGAAAAATACAAAAGCAAGCGGCATTCGATAATAGCTGCAGCTAGTCCTTTTCAAGACAGTGCGGCAACGTAAAGGCAAAAGAAAATTCTGATTACACATTTTCAGGAAGTTACAAGTATAATTAAGGCAAAAACCTGTTTTCTTCGTCTGAGAAATTCTGCGCTGTGTCTGACCCACCTCGTAAGACCTGAACACAAGATGCGTCCTGCCAACGGCCAACAAATGTGACAAATATTGGCGACAAAACTCTAGCTCTACTCAGTTGCTTTGAAAACCTGATGAATCACTGCGTGTTCCTTATCGCCTAGCTTCTTGCGATGCGCTCCATGCATGGCGCTTGTCCCCGACCTGGCATTGTGCTCGTGCTACTTCGGCATGCCCAGTACTTTTCGTCCTTGACCCGGTTAAAGCGATAGCTGTCTTTACTTGAACTGTTTCAACGCTAGGTACATTTAATAAGGAACTGTTACGGACCAGACACTTGCATACGCCGGGGTAACGTTCATTAACGATCATGGTAAGTGTTACTTTCAAAGCAAGCGTTCCGTCTTGCCGTCGACATAACGTCGTACAAAATTTTAATGTCCTCTTAGAGGCTCTTTCACTAAACGCGAGGCATCGTGGCTAAAAGAAACGAACGCAAAGATTCATGGTTTTCACTAAATTTCGCAAAAAAACCCTCTGAAAGTCGACAGGAAGGCTAGACCCATCTTTCTTAAAAACCTGTAATTCTCGGAGTTGCCACGAATGCCGCGAGCATCGCTGTGCTTAAAACTGCAAATCAGGAGCCGACTGACTTAGAGAATTAAAAATAGCTAACGTCATCAAGTGACTGATTCCTCGTCGATCGGCTACCGAGGTCTCATTTCGCATAAATCATAAATCGCTTAAATGGGCAAAACTTGTAGTTGGGCTAAGATCATTGGCCATAGGGCAAATCACTTGCGTTAGCATAAAAGCCAAATTAAAGGGAAACGTGTAAACCAACTGACAACAAGAAACCAGCGTTGGCGGAAGCACGCCACCCACGTCACGAACTGACGAGTGAGCACTTTTCCAACGCTCGTTAGTAGCATTCGCGACACTCCGTTATCGGACACGTAATCTTCGCGCAGCGGATCGACTTCCGCCGGGATCGCAGCGCCCCCGTAACGACGTCCCGGTGCAAACAACGTTTCGGAGGAAGGCCAAAGCAGCGAACCATCGGCTTCCCGAAAAGACGAGGCAAAGTGAACGCATTGAATTACAACTTTCAGTCTGACACCAACCAAGCCCGCCGCACGCAATGTCAACAATTCATTAGTTAAAAATGTTAGAAATGTATTGAGAACTGCGTTGGTCGGCGTCTAGCGTCGGGCCAGTTTATCTAGTGCATCGTTAGTTAGGCCCTCGCTGACAGGGGCCTCAAACCCGCCCCCCCCCCCGGAATTCCGGGGGTACCCTCGGATTTTGACCGTTTGCCCCCGTATTTTCATAGGTAAAATCCGGGGGTTAAATTCAGTTTTTTTGCCTCTGACTTGAATTGTCACGGACTTGTTATAAGTTATAGGTGTTAACTTTGCTTCCCTCATACCTATATAACATTGCTTCCCCCCCTTACCTATTATTTTGTGCCCCCGGTCGCTGCTCGCGATCAAATGCAATTCCAGAACGTGGAGTGCGCCGATATGCACAACATTTTTTCGGCGCAGACTGCGAGTTGTTGAAAAAAAACGCACGTACTGTGGTTAAATACAGCGCCTAGTTTTTAATCGGCATTGTTATGGAACGTCAATAAAGCTTAAAGCGTTTAGGAAGCAGCTAGATAGATACCCCCGGATTTACCCCCGGAATTTCACCTGCCGGGCCCGGAATCGCTGTTTTGGAGTTGAGAGCCCTGCTCACTGACCTCTCTGCTCCAAAAACGCCGTGAACATTGAGCTTCTTTGTATAAAACCAGCACAGAAATAAGCATGAGTTCTTTGGCAGTAATTTGGCATGAGAACATCAAGCGTCGATTAACTATAATAGCCTATTTCTGGGAAGAAATTTGTACGTCTTCAGATGGTCATTGAAAGCTTTGATTTGTCAAGTTAAATTTATCAAGCACATACGCAGTAGGCCGAAGCCTTGGGTGATCTTCGCAAACAATCATGACATTTGTTCAGGCGCTCCAAACGGTATACTGATCGCCGGCGTGCTGAGGCAAGGTTTGTCATATTCGATCAAGCTAAACCATACGCAATAGTTCCAAAACCGATCGGCAAAAAAAACTACGGTTTTGAGGAGCGACGTTCACTTCGTCCCGCATGCTATTTAGATCGTGTACAGCATCCAAAATATTTGACTGAACTTTAACATTTCGAACCGAAACAAGATTGCATTGGTCGCCTTTGCTACTTTTCAACAGTGCCTGATTTTGCTGTACGATCTACGATCAACTGCTGTTTTGATGGTGTTTCTCTCTAAACTAGCCCGGCGCGTGCGATAACACAGCGAATTTTAGGCGTTGCTGACAATAAATCGTTGAAGGTTTCTTAAAAGCGTCAAAAAGTTGTTTATGGCTCAGGCCTTATCCTGAGTTCAACTTCAGCCGCTTTGTTCCATAGTTGATGTGGTGATAGATTTGTTAAGCATGGCTGCCGTAAGCATATCTGACAAGAGACATAGATAAGCGATTTTGGCTTCGGCTTACCGTAAATGTGAGTCGCAATTTACAAATCATGTCAGCAACCGCGGAATTGTATAAATGTATCCAAAAACCTGAAGTCGTGTAGCGTCCAGCATACGTCCTCCTGTCCGCTCAGCACCGAATCTTCTGATGTAATGAATCAGTTTAGCGTCGCGCCGCACAGTACGTTGCTTGCCATTACCAAAACATATTACTACTAGTCTAGTGCACCTCTACAATCTCTGCTAGCCGTACACTCAGAAAGTGTTCCACAAGAAAATCTGCGAGACCATAATGGCGTGTTTTTGAAAGAAATTTGGGGTCCTTCATAAAAAAATCGAAGGGAAGCACACGTGGTCTGCACAGAATTTCATTGGGCAAAAAACTGGGCAATAAAAGAGCAAAAAAACGCTTAAGTACACAGTTCTCGACATCTCGACATACAAGAGAATTTAAAATAGCGATCGTCAGACTCCTTCCAGGTCAGGGCGCCGCCCTGGATCTAACTGGATCTGAAATTCGCTGCCCTGGAAAAACCTGACGAAAAAACGGCGTCATCAGCAGTACCTTTATTACACAGTTCTCGTACCAAGCCTTAGCATGAGTTAAGTAATTTTAAAGAGAAGCTTGGTTGTCACTTTTTAGGGAAAAAATTGCTTCCGTCGTCTTGTCTTGAGTCAAAGGAACGGTCGCTTCACGGACACGAACCGATGGTTCCAATAAGAATGCATGTGAGCACTTATCCGCCGCGAATCAGGGAAACATAAAATAAAGCCGTTGATTTCGCGAGGTTGAGGGTTCATGACGTTCAAATATAGCGAAAGTTATGGCAATGCCGGACGTGGAGCTAGGTAAGAAACATTACCATGTCCAAACGAGCTTTTTGATTCTATTGCTAAAAAACCTGTAGGTTGAATCCTTCAAGAAAGTGGTAAAATTGGATGTGTACGGAATTTAAAAATAACGCCAATTTAGTAGTCAATTTTTTGCAAATTTTTTGGCATCCGTTCTATCTAACCAGATGACCGATCAGCCTGTTTGGTTGCTAAGGATATTAATCTACTCTCAATGACAGTTTGCGTCACATCGTAACCTATGGCACCGTTATTTCCCACACTTATTTATTTATTTCTCGCACCATCGTGCGAGTTTAACCCCCGGGCAAGTCCCACCAGAAAGCCGTAAATCATTCCCCAGCCCCTGGCGGCCACTGCTTTCGTTAGGAATTACGGTTCAGAATCCCGAATTCCGAAGACAGTCTCGGCGTAGCGTCTACTGACTCTGTTGGAAATGGTCGTGGCGGACGTCTTCCTGTGCGAAATAGCGCTGTTCTGCTTTTATGATATGTAAATACTTAGCACAAAGCGGGAACGTTCAGTTAAAAACAAAGGTGCGGGAGATATTTGCATAAAAAACCTGTCACAGCGACTCAATACGCTTATGACGCCCATTTCATGACTTTTGCGGACAGGACGACGCCGTCTCTGAGCTTAGTACCAACAAGCCGAGTTTTAGGACTAGGACGAGCGAATGCGTTGTTTTTAACATGCATATAATGTGCGGTGCACTATGCGGTGCGGTACAAATGTATGTGACACATCGTAAAGTGCAGAAAAACATGAACTACAGAGTCGGTTAATGGCTCTAGACATCCTAACAGACTTTTGCGGTTGTTAATGGATGGAGAATAAGCTCCCAGTGCACATCTGCTGCGAAAGCGTCCAGAACATGCATTACGATAACTTTGCCCTTTTTCGACCATCCCCTCCTCTCTACTGTCGAGTCGGACCCCCTTCTTACCTGTTACGGTATCTTTTTGTAGTCACGTGTTCACGGTACATTTACTTATTTTACTCGAGCTATTACTGCCTCAAACTGCATCAATATAAGAGATACCCCAAGCAAAACTGTGGCCCACCAAAGGCGATACCAGAGAAATTTTAGTCGAAAATCTGATAAGTACAAAATAAAACTTGTCGATCGGCGCTTAATGGCGGGCCATTTTATCCAGTGGTTAGAGTAACGTTACGCCCTCCTTGGCCCTTCCCTCCTCCTGCTACATCCAGGTAATGCTCGCTACCCTGGTTCGCATAACATATTTCCTGAACGCTCCCTAAGGTACGTAGAAAGGATCTGAAAATACTACGTTTAACAAGCTTGCACTTTAACGAAGCGAAGAGCCCGACGCAATGACATCCCGCTTTCTCTCGAACGTTTTGCTTAACATGAAGCTGGTAATGGCAAAGGGAGATCAACATGCTCTTGCGTTTGCTCGAGCGGTCAAAGAATAAACCAAAAGTCCCATTACCTCGGCAACCCAGCAGACATGTCCGTGTAGACTAGAGATCGACAGCCNCTCGCGTCAAAGTGTCCTCGCGTCAAAGGGTCCTCGCGTCAAAGCGTCCTCGCGTCAAAGTGGTTCGCGTCAAAGTGTCCCGCGTCAAAGTGTCCTCGCGTCAAAGTGTCCTCGCGTCAAAGTGGCTCGCGTCAAAGTGGCCTCGCGGCAAAGTGGATCTCGCGTCAAAGTGTCATGGACCGCTGACATCGCCACGTTTAAATTTTTCGCATTCTGCGTTTTGAGAAAAAATATGCTTGGAAAATGGTGAAAAACTTCGAAAAACACGGTTTTTCACAAAAAATGTGACGCATTCTTTTATATTACTCGCTTTCAAAGCAAAGAACTTCAAGTGTCTCAACGTAGTGTTGTGTCAAAACCTGTTAGGTACTTCTTGCTGACCTAGCTACGCTTCACTGTCCCGAGTGCTGACCATTTAGCAAGCAAAATCAAAACTGTTGCGAAGAATTTTCACTGATTATTTTTTGGCTCCCTGTGTGCTTTTTAGTTAGTAGCGGCTGCCGATTACTTCTTTAATTTGCAAGTGGCTTTATATTACGCAAACATCACTTGGGCCGACGTCAAAAGGACCATGGTTTTGTATTCCGAGAAGCTTTCGATGGATAAAATAAAAAATGTAGGATTCAGCCGTGCGTGCAGATCTAGTGTGCTTTATTTTCTTGGCAGTTTGCAAATAGCGAAAGTGGAGCGTGTTGTTACAAAATCCGTTTTTTCTACTCTTGCATTTCGCATAATGCACTGTGTTTGCTGACGACGGCAGAAGGTACGAAAAGCTCGAAACATCGAGTTTAAATCGTTTAATTTCCTGGTTGTGCAAGCATTTACAATTAATGCTAGTAGAAGAAATCTAGGCCGTGTCCGAAACCGTAGAGTAAGAGCCCATTCTTAGCAGAGAGATAAGTATTCCTTTTTTGTTACACGTTTTAATTCAATTATTCATGGTCATAAATCGTAATTTAAACCAGCAGGACAAATGTCCAGAGTATCCAGGATCCCACCGGTTGCCACATTTTAAAAGTTGTTGCAGATTTCTTAATGTTCAAAGTAAAACCTGGTGCTTTTTGCTTGCACGGTCGAACAGCGCTCTTATTATTCTGGCTGATTATGAGGAACTTCTTGACCAAAGGTCCAGAAGCAGATCGTGAGCAATGTGAGAAACATACATGAAATCGGAGGCATACCGGAGATACTATCTCCACATGGAAACGCGGTACACTGCCCACCAGAATACAGCGGCAGTGTATGTTGATGGCACAAAATTTGCGTGTGTTATATCCTACGCACGCTAGAAAGCTATATCGGTTGACAGTATGAGGAAATAATCATCCGCATTTGGCCGAAGGTTGTATTCTCCACACATACGAAGAACTTTTATGACGTAATGAATTTAAAAAAATCTGCAATAAGCTGCCCACACGTCCGATACAGGAATGCCTGAAATATTATGAGCCTTTCCTAACTACTCCAAATGTACGCAAACAGCGAACCATCACGAACCCAACCAAGGATAGTCTGCCGAGGCGCGCCTAAAGGCATGGACCAGCGTTCCGGTGATCACTCAGAAACCACTGAACGGGTTGCATATGGCATGAGGAATACACGGGAACAAGTCGTGTAGATAGCATTGATGGGTCTTACATCTGCTAACGATGCTACTAAATCAGATTAACCGCCTAAAAACGTACTGCATTTCCGTATCGTACAGTAGCGCTTGAACGGCACGCGTTTTTTAACAAAACAGAATCAGATGACGGCACATATTCGACGCAAGTCAACAATTAAACCTCTACACTTTGCGCCATTCACCGTTCGGCTCAAACATTTCTGCGAATGAGGCTTTTGTCTAAGATGATAGCTAACAGTGGAAAGAGACTTGAAAGGCGTCGTTGACGATCCAAATATAAAAACCTGGCCGGTGCCATATGCTAAAGAAGGTAACCACAAAAAATGGCGGGCCGGCAGCAAATAGGAAAATGTGGGGTAAACGTCGGATACCAATTTGGGCAACTTTTATTCGGCACAGTGTAAGCACCTTTTAAGTTTCTTCTTGAGCAACTCTACCAGTAGGCCAAAGAAGCCACAAACGGTTGCTCGTCTGGAAGAGAACGCTCAATGCATCAAATAACGGAGGGAAACCATTAACGGACCGCCCTATTCATAGTACGATACGAAAAAATACGACGAACTTGGCTGTTTCCCATTGTTCCAGCATATGGAAAGTACAGCGACGAAGATTAGTGTCGTGAACGGAACGCGTTCACGAGCAGAGACGAGAGGAGGCGCCTCCTCGCGAGAGTGCATCTTTTTTCCGCTGCCTGCGGCCACCGTCGACCTCCCGGCTCCGTCGCTTTCTACGCACCGACGCGGCCGTTCCCCGAGCGTCTTCTTCATTTGCTTGGCTAGTGTTCTCGCGGAAGGTGACCCATTATGGACCGGGAATTCTCCGGTCCGCTCCCCTGACCCGTAAGAAGCGGTGTTCTCTCGGTCGCTAAGGAATTCCTTCTCGGCCGCTACGAGACATCGACTCTGTCCAACTTGGCCCCGTCTTGCATTGGACATCCACGGCTTCGGCCACATTTAAATATGTCGTAATTTACTGTAGCTCGTGCCCTATTTATCCTGGTTTAAATACTCAAATTTGAGGAATAATATAATCCTGCAAGCCAACGCGGCGACTCTCCTGCAAGCCAACGCGGCAACCTGTATTCCGACTACGTTTGCCTCCACTACAGCCGTAGCCGACTTGTGAACGTGTCGCACACAGGCTCGCCAAATCCACTAGATCTAAGCCACGCTCCGTTAGCGACAATTAGTAGGAAGGAGAAGGTGTCGTCAGACTCCGGGTCCGTTCCTTTTGTTCTTGCTGACCTAAGCTCGTTACACTAGCAATAGCACTTTGACATTAAGCGCTTAAAATTATAGTGAAGTATATTTGAAAAAAAACTGGCACCAAGCGCATTTCCTCCAGTGGTAACAGCCGCCAAGGCCGGGCTTGCAAATCTGCCGTAACGCTAAGTTCTTATTTTGGAGCCACTGGCCATTAGAAATACTACGCGCAAAAGAAGCAGGTCCGTATTTTAGAATTTCAATAGTTTTTTCACTCTTGCAAAACGTCCATTAAGGCATGAAGCATGTGGAGTCTGAATGCATGCTCCAGCAAAACCCTTTGTAGACCTACCCCTAATTTACCGTATTAGTTCTAATAGAAGGCGAGTTCTAATAGAAGACGGCCCCTAATAGAAGACGAGGCCCTACTTATACGCCCGACTGCCAATGCGAACTTTGCGACGATGGCTTCTGATTTGCTGTTTACCTGTTGCATTTTCAGGTTGATTTACTCGTTTAATGTCCGATTTCCTCGAGTAATTAGAGTAAGTTTGGTCCATTTTACGCGCAAAAATAGCATTGACAAATAGAAGACGAGGCTCTAATAGAAGGCGAGGCTCTATTAGAAGACGAGTAAATTTGACTATCGAAAATTAGAAGACGATCGTCTTCTATTAGAACCAGTACGGTATGCCTTCCCGCCAATGGGTGAACTGAACCAGGCGTTGCTCCGTTAGCGAACGGAACCGAGGGTTTGGTTTCACCGAGTTCAGTTCAACCATCTAGAGAGATTGCCTCGAGCTAAATCACTGTTTTCGATGAAGTGGGTTTTTGGGTGGGTGAAGTGAAGTAAAAATGAAGTGAGGTCGACTACACTTCGCTTCGCTTCATTTCACTTCACGTTTCTTCAGTGAACTTTCAACTTCACCAGAAAATTAACACTGGTGAGGTGGAATTTTGTGCGAGCGAACTGAAGCGAAAATGAAGTCCTTTATTCAACATTCAAGAATACACCCGTCCTTTCCGGCCAGAGATATGGCTTTCATGTGGCGCACAATTCCAAGACTAGTTAAAAAAGCTTAACTTTTAGAATGCTTGCGTTGCCAAAACCTGAGTTTCCGATTCCACTTCGGAAATTTCACAGCGTGTGCGATGAACGGTATATGGCTCTTAAAGTTCAAAGAAAAAACCTCATACTAATAAAGCATCAGTGACCATAATGGATACCAGACACAAAGAGCTTCCTTGCGGCACATGTCTGCACAGAGGACAGCAACTGACCGGTGCCTGCATTGCGCTCTCGTTAGAGCGGCCGACCGGAAACAATAGTGCCAAAAAGTAAGCTGCTTGTCCAATGCTGCTTCAGGCAAACGGCAGTGGTTCTGAAGGGAAACTGTGTTTAGTTCAGTTTGATAACCGATGTTCGCACAAACTATCGTCTGCATGACTGCATTAAGAAAGGCCAACGCTTCGCATGAATAGGTATGATTCGAGCACTTGATAGCACGCCTAGAAAATGCACTTTAATTCATACACCCTGGCCAAGTACCCGACGTTTCTGTATTATGTCATTCATACTCGCTCCCGTGAAATACATAAAAATCGCGTAAAACATGGTTGGGCGGCTTTTATTATAGTTTTCGTACGTATAAAAGGCTTTAAACTGCGCAGTCACTTATGCGCTCGTTGCCGATCAACAAGTACGTTTTCTTCCCTTTCGCCAAATTTCAAGGAAAATTAAAGACATGTAAGACATTAAAATCAAAGACATTAAGGACAGTTCGCTTCCCGATAGCGATTAGGTTAGAGCAGATTTATCAGAACATCCATCGGCACGACATCTTTAATGTGCCACAGAAATATGCTTTTTAGAGTTCTTTTACGAGTATGGCAAAGAAAAACCTGATGCAGGCAGCTTAGACGATTAGCCTAGACGAAGTGTGCGGCATACATGATTTAATCACAAGTACCATTTAAAAGAGAGGATTATAAGTGTCTTGCGCAGAGATCGGGCTTGGCTATGCTGCATTACTCCTACAGGAAAATGTCACGAAAAAATTCGTCGTGTCATAACAGCCTAGTTAATAATGCTGACACGGTTTACCACGGCCATACTATTAGGTACCGTGTACCGGCGTACAGGCTTGGGGGGGGGGGGGGCTACGAGACGGGTGTCGCGTCTAAGGCTTACATATGTGAACGATCTATTTTGAGCGCTATGGAAACAGGAGAGGCGTTATTGGTGAATTTCCGAATGGACGGGACAAGCCGTTCCTTTCGACGTGAAACTTCGACGTTGGTAATCTTGCACACCGCCAGCGATGATTGCTAGTCTGGGACTTGCGAAATCATTTCATACAGCAAGACGCTCACTTCATCAAATGCCTGATTCCTCGCCGATCCGCTACCATCGAATTATTTCGCGAAAACTTTGATCAGCTTACTCAGATGCGCAAAAAATGGCAGAAGGGGTTAAGAACAGTTGTCACCTGTGATAGCATAAAAACCATGTTCTTGCGAAAAGTGAAAACCAATTGAGAAGTAAAAATCAGCGATAGCGGAAGCATACACCCATTCCGATGAAGGTACAAATCGGCAACTGTCCACCGCTCGTTACAAACGTTCGCGAGTGACTCCGTTATCGGATGCGCTATCTTCGCGCAGTAGATCGGCTTCCGCTGGGTTCGCCCCGCCCGGAAAAGACATCCGGCTGGAACCAACGCTTCGGCGAAGAGTCAAGAGAGCCTTCTATCGGCTTTCCGGGAAAGTCAAATTGAACACATGCAAAACGCTAAGATAACCGGCGGGATCCCATTACTTACCAAATTCCCCTTACTAATTAGGTCCTCCTATACCGCTAACTCTTGTGTACTCCTATACCGCTCCTGTCTCTGTACCGCTAAATAAATAATCCTTTTAGGCCTAAGTAGTAGCATTGACCTGCGTTCTGTTATATAAGACAGGAAAACTTGAGCTCATTTAGATGGCAGGCATTTTCGTCCCGGAATTTTTCCTTGTCTCTTTCAGTCGCGGACATTTCAAATGTACATTCTTGCGTTATAAGCCTTACGTCTATACGCGGCTTCGCCTCAAATAGTTTATAGACGCTTAATAGTCAAATCAGGTCAGAATGACAGGAAAACCGAACGCAACACCTCGTGTAGCGTCATTGTTGCAGCTTTTACAGATCTTGTCAACACTTCGCATCGCAACCATTTACAATGGCTGACGCGTAACATGCGAACCCAACGAAAAAAAGCTAAATGTCCGCCAGATCTGCGACATAGCGCCATACAACAAAGGCCTCAACCATCGCGGTAAAACCGGGAGTTGTAAGTAAAGGTCGGCACCCGTACCGTAATACGGCCCGTACCGTAACGTACAGCAGTACTGACGGTACGGGTGTACGGTATGGGTGGGTCAGTACGGTACGGCTGTACGGTACGGCAAGAGGTCACTACAGCTGCTGTACTGGAAGCCGTACTGGAAACATTAAAAGTTCTTTTTTATCCTTGTATGTATGTATTTATTTACGCTATAAAGCGCGACAGAACGGTCAAACAATAATAAAATCGAATTCATCACTGC